>BMAO01022415.1:0-82792 GCA_019973975.1 Trichonephila clavata | reverse complement strand
GTGATGTTAATACACAAGAATACAGATTTTTATTTTCGTATAAGATTTTTTCTGACATGTTCTTTTTTTTCTGTGGTGTTTATGGTAGTTTCATCTAAATCAGACCTTTGCTTATCTATTTAAGGTTGCTTTTCGGTTTGAATTGATGTTTACTAGGTTACTTCATATATATTTATGTTTATTTTATTCATGTTTAAATTTTTTATATTTTAAGGTTTTCTGGGGCAAAATTAAGATTTTATTTTCTTTTGTTTTCTATAACCTTTTAATTTAAATTATGCTATATTTTCTATTTTAGTGTCTCACATATGCAAGTTGGCAATTGTTGCAATAATACGTCAGTGCCTTTTCTTTTTGTTATAAGCTATATTCTGGTACTATTTTGCTACATGGATGAAGCATGGAATTTGCCGATAAAGGTAAAAAGCAATAACATTTTTTGGAGCTTACGTATTATTGCAAAAAATGCCAACTTAATTAATAACTCTCCAAATTGGCAACCATATGCTTCATTTCATATAATGTCGCCAATAGGTTGTGATAATATGTAAGTACCATAGAAAATGACACTCCATTCAAACTAATTGGGATTATCAAATTGCCGATATCATGATTTAAGTTAGAATTTATGATACTTACATATAAGCATCATCACAGCCAATTTGGTGCAATCCTAATCGCTTCTTGATATTAAAACAACAAAGATTCTTACATGTTTTTATATATAAAAAAAATCAGTCACATTTTGTTGGGATTTGCTTAGTGCCAGTTTGGTTGTAGTGATGCTAATACGTAAGAACACGAAGGGCTAATGTGAATTTTTACTTACATATGAGATTTCTGACATATTTTCCAACATGTTATTAAATAGATTTTGGCATATGTTCTACATGCTGCTTATTTATTTTTTTCTCCTCATAGTTTTTATAACCGATAAGTACTCATTTTTTGATCTCATGGAAAGAAGGTTAACTTTATTCATCAAGAAGATCTTCATGGAAAATATTGATGTGATTGAATGCATAACAAAGTAATTTTCTTTTGCACTTCAAAATTCTGAGTTAATGCAATTTTTGTTGTGTTGCATTATGGTTTAATTTTCCTTCTGACAATCGGTTCTTCATTTTGATTTTTGAAGATTTTATACATATGCATTGTATATATTTGTTACATATGTATACATTTCTATGACAAATTTTTTTTTTTTGGTTGAAAAAAAAGATTATTGTTTTCTTTCCTTCATCAGCAAATACCATGTTTCATCATTACAGGAAAACGCTTCAGATGCTGATTAATGTTGATCAGATTTTTTGTCACATGGCATATCATGGCTTAATTTTGCTTCTGACAATCTTCAAGTATAATAAATTTATTTATATCATTTGTGATCCAAAAATGTTTGTGAAAAAAAGATGCAGCTTGATACGATTTTCTCATATTTCTCTTTGGATTTCTTTAAATTAAATGTTGATGCGATTTTACTTCTCATGACATCAAGGTTTAATTTTGCTTCTGATATGTTCCTTATTTAGTTTTATGAAGATCATATAATTTATACATATGCTGTCCATATATGATATGTTTCAATGATCACTAATTATTTATCATTGTATTTTCTCATTTGTTTGTTCTTTACGACTGAATAACAAATATTTTTAATCGAAATATTGCAAAAAAGTATTGTTTAAAAATTAATATTTTATCATCAAGGTTTAGTATTTCTCTCATTAGGTTCATATTTTTTTATGTAGCTTTTTTTAATCTGTTTTAGATTGGTTTTTTTATTTTGGTTCTTGCTAATTTAATTTTTTCTCTATTGTATTACATCTAAATTTTATATTAAATCTAATATAGATTTGGATAGTATTACATCCATTCTTCATGTAATTTAATGCGACAGTGAATTTAACTTAATAGTTTATTATAATATAGGCCTATTTTAGATATTTTTAAAAATTTTAGTTTGTAGTAATTAAATTTTTTTCCAGTTGAAGGCTTCCTAATATTTTATTTATGATAGTATTTTAGTGAAATGGTTTATCGTAATTAATTTTTTCTTCTGATTTATATATTTCATGTTATTTTACTCATAGTTCCCATAGCTCAAATATACTACTATTATCACTTTTCCGTTATAATTTGTATTTATATTTTAATTCCTATTTACCTTTTTAGCATGTTAATTTTCTCTTACATTACATACTTCATATGAAATCATTCTTAACTGTTAAGCAAAATTTCAATATGAACACTCATAAAAAAAATAACTTCTAACTTTTAGATACACTGCCCTGTAATGGCTCAGTCCTCTTTAAAATATATCATGTTTGCAAAAAAAAGCTGGATTTTTTAAAAAATTTAACCCGTGCGAAGAACGGGTACGACACGTGAAATCAGTGTTGCCAACTTGGCGAGTTATTTTGAACATTGACATTGGTGCAATAAAATCTAAGAACCTACATTTTCTTCTATTGAAAAGGTTACTACTTTTCCTGATACTTACGTATTAGAGTCACTGCAGCCAAAGTGGTACTTTTTTCACCAAAATTTGATTTTTTCCCTTATAAGACACATAAGAATCTGTATTTTGATATTGTGGTGCAAATTTTGCTGCGGTGACGCCAATACATAAGTACCCTTTTCCTTTATTGGCAGATTCCATGTTTTTCCATTATAACAAAAAAGTAGAAAAATGTAACTTTAGAAAGTGACACTCAATGTAAACTGAAATTAACAGATTGTCAATATTGTGATTTTAAGTTAGAATTTCTATTTACGTATAATATTTTTTCTCATGGTTTTTTTGTTTTTTTGTTCTGAGCTGCTTATGATAGTTTCATCAAAATCAAATCTTAACTTATCAATTTAAAGTAGCTTTTTGATTTGAATTAATATTATAATTTCAATGTACTATATGTAAGATTACTTTTATATTTTTTTATTTCTTTTTCAATTTTAAATATTTAAGATTTTCAGTTATGTGCTTTTTTGTTGTTGTTCAGAACTGTTTATGGCAATTTTATCAAATTTAGGGCTTATTTTTTCTGTTTTAATAACCTTTTAATTTAAATTAAAATATAATTCCTATTTCAGTTCTGAACTAATACTCTATATTAGATGTATTACTGAGATGTTAGATAGTATTATATGAGGTATGGGTGCAATGCTAATTTAATTTTTTTTCAGTTGAATGCTTTCTAATATTTTTTATTCATGATAGCATTTAGTGAATCAGTTTATCATCATTCATTTTTTCTTTCGGCTCATCTATTGCAGGTTATTTCACCCATAGTTCCCATAGCAGAAACTCACTACTGCTATAACTTTTCTGTAATAATTTTTATTTATATTTGCATTCATTCATATCTATTTACTCTTTAGCTTGCTAATTTTCTCTTACATTGAAATATTTGTTTTTGTTAAATTATTATTTACTTTCAAGCCACATTGCAATTTGTTTATAATTATTTCTAATGTGAACATTCATTTGAAAAAAAAAATGTTTTTAATTTTTGGTTTTCTACTTCATACAGGGTTTTACCCTCCCTAAAAAAATATTATAATTGCTATGATAGAAGAATTTTTGTTTTTAAAATTTAACCCGTGCGAAGAACGGGCATTTCAACTAGTCTTACACTATTAAAATTCGAAGGTAAACAAACGTATCTATCTATCTATCTATCTATGTATGTGCGTCGATCTTCTCACGAACCGCACCACGCAGAAAGTCGCGGAAGGTACCAAAAGATCGGGAATTTTCCGGGGAAACCGTATTGCCTATTTATATTACGATATTGTAATTAGTTGAAAAGATATTAATTAAAAACCTTAAAACGCCTAATTGTTTTACTCCTGCCGGTTATTTACTTGGCAGATCTTCCGTTCCGTTTCGGCCGAGCGGTGCTTCGACGTTTTCCACCATTTTAAAATTGCCATCCAATTTGCGGTGTTGAAACCAGACAAAAAATAATTACAGAATCGGAAAGATCATTTATTTCGCCACGATACGGTATAACTTTTTTTGTAAAATAACGCTATTTTCTAATTTTTTCGAATTTTTTAAAATAGTGTTAAAACTGATGCGTTTTTATGAAAATTATTTCTAAATCGTTGGGTATGAATTACTTTTCGTGTTATTAAATCGATATTCTACACTAATTAACTTCAAGCCTTTCTCTTTTAGATCCATTCATTTAAAAAATAAAATTCACAAAACTTTTTTTTAAAGAATTTTTAAATAGTAGTCTTAATTTTTACTTCACATTGAATAACTTCGTCATTTATGAAGATAATCTCACAAAACCTTTTGTCCGTGTGTACAGTAATATTATCCGTAACATATACGAAGATTGAAATAATTGCTTCAAAATTACGGATTTAAAAAAAAATTGTGATTTTCGTAAACTTATGTTTTTCTGAGAAATAAATTAAAAAGTAGTAATTTGTACATTTTTTCTTTCAAAGTACGTTATTTTTGCAAATAGTTTGTGATGTTTGAGAGCATTAACGTAAAAATTATGCCCTTAAAATGAAGGTAATGATTTTTAAAATAATTTAAAATACGCGATTTTACATTTAGCCAAACATTGGCGTCGAAAATTAGCTTTGCGCCAAAGAAAGTTGACCTGTTTCGCCTTCGACCGCATCTAACTCAAGGGTTACACTAAAAAAATTCTGCCTTAAACAGGGGGAAATCAGTAACTTTGGCGAGTAAAAAAAAAAAAAATGCGAGTGAAAAAGTTACTTTTTTCGTCAATTTTTCTTTATATAATTTTCAAAATTAAATAACTATATATGTCCGATTAAGATGATAAAATGCATTCAATGCATTTCTGAGATTCATTTAAAATATTTATCAGTATCGAAATTTTTGTTCTCTTTCATAAAACTTATAGTTTACTTTAAAATAATGCCTAATGTATATTTCTTTTTTTGACATATAATTCCGTAAAAAAAAAACGAAAATTTGCCCATTTCAAATTTTTTTTTCTTGGAAATAGTCAGTTAAATAGGTATCCTTAGAAAAAAAAAGCTATGTTCGTATTATATATTCTTTATTATTAATTGCTTTTTATTAAAATATCAAAAATCAATAAATTTTTTGCAATACATTTAAATGTAATCTTTAATCGGAATCTTTCAATCGTTATGTGAATATCCTTTGGATCCCCTCAATTAAAAATTAATTTCAATTTGCTCCTCCCATTCATTATTATTGCCTATTTTCACTTCTGCTGCGGGTCTGTGTGGCGCGGTTGGATAACGCGTCGCTTCTGCCCTACCGCTAAGTGTCTAATTCTTATTTTCTGGGTTCAAATCTAGAGAATTCGATTTGATTCATTTCTGCTTATTTTTCCCACCCGTAAATTAATTCTCTCTTCTTCAATGATTGAATTCACTTGCTGCATCCCCACTGATCTGAAATTTACTTCATTTTCAGTGCTGCCATTATGTAAGCAAATGGTATGTCACAATTAATTGCTAAATGAGCATTTTTAATCAATTTTATTAGAAAATAATTAATAAGTTAGTTTGGTATAATATAATTTTTTTCGCAGTTACGTGTTTAAATAATTTAATTAACGCAGAGTGGAATGAAAAACTATAAAATTAAAATTAAAAAAATTAAATGTTTTTATCAAATAGTATTATTTTCTTTTTGAATGTTTTTTTCAGTGAATGTTAGCATATAACTAGGTTTTCCCCCAAAAGTGGTTTTATAACACTTACATATGTTTAATCAAACATCCAAACGTTTCAAGAGCTATCTGTAGAATTTTTTTTATTAGTATTTATTGATAATGGATTTAAATTAATATATATATTTTTTTTAATTAAAATGCATTCAATGCATTTCTGAGATTCATTTAAAATATTTATCAGTATCGAAATTTTTGTTCTCTTTCATAAAACTTATAGTTTACTTTAAAATAATGCGTAATTGCATGAAACTTTTTTCCCCCATGTCGAATATTTCAAAAAATTCTCACAATTTTACTTCAAGAATTAAAATAGTAGTGAAATTTTGTAATTTGAAAAATTTATACTTTCTGTTCTTTTTTCAGCATACAACTATTTTTAAAAATGCTACAGTTTCGTTTCCGGGAAAAAACTATCTTTCTCTAAAGAATTTTATAGAAAAAAACAACTTTTTTTTTTACAAAACAATGCTGTTTTTATATTTTATGATTTTTTCTCATATGAATCAATATCGTTGCGTTTATATAAAAATGATTTTTAAAACTTTCAGAATCAGTGATTTAAAAAATAAAAAGCCGAACACTTTTTTGAACGAATTGTAATAAAACACTCAAAATACTTAAATCAATCATTTAATAATTTCTTCATTGAAAAAAAAAATTGCATGAAATTTTTCCCCGTGTGTCGATTTCGCTTAAAAATTACGGATTTTAAAGATTTTTTTTGTGATTTTCGTAAGATAAAGTTTTTGCGAGAAATAATACAAGCATTATTTTTGTAACCTGTTTTCTTTAAAAATTATTGTTGTTTCCAATCAATTGTGAAAACTTGGAATTTTCAATTAAAAATTGAGCCCTCAAAAGTAATGAAAACTTTAAAGACATTCTAAAGGCTTTGCGCATGCGCAAGAATCATTATTATCCCCCCCCCTCTGTTTAACGCTCAGTGGCCAAGGTCAAACTTGCCAAGGTCAAAATACTGTAAAAAATATAATTCTGAAACATATATTAGTCTCACACACAGTATTATTTTCTTTTTGAATGATTTTGTGCAGTGAATGTAAATATAAATTTCCAGGCTTTTTCATTCTTATATATTTTTAATCTAACATTCAAAAACAACGAAATGAAAAAATGAATAGTCCTTTCGATAATTAACGGTGAGAATTTTTGTATTTATTTTTTTAGAAAATGGATTTAAAATAATATATATTTTACGAAACTAAAGCAATATTTTTTCCTTTATTCATTACTAGATTAATTATGTAATGACAACACTGTATAATCTGTTTTTTTTTCTGGATAAAACGAGAGATTATAGTTTTCTGGACTATACTTTAGCTACCAGAATATAACGATACATTGGCAAATGAAAATACCACACATACAATCAAACCCTTTGTATTATTTTAAGCTCTGAGAAAATAATTATTGTTAAAATAATGAATATGCTTGGTTTTTCGTAATATATTATATCAGAAAGTTTTCTTTGTTGCTTTAAATATACATTTTTTTAAGTAAAAAAGAATTGTTTTCTGTAAATCATTAATCGAAATTTTTCAATCGTTACGTATAAGGATTTCTTATAACTATGATAAGTAAACCATCTGAACTAAAAGGATTCATACTTTGCTCTTTTAATATCAGTGATTGAATAAATTAAATACCAAACATCATTTATTTGTCACGATTCGGATTTTTCTTTCAAAATAATAATACTTTGCCTAGTTTATGATTTCTTCTAAAATGAATAAATATCGATGCATTTAAATAAAAATGATTTTTAAAAAAGTCATTGATCATTTAGAATGAATGATTAAAAAAATAAAATGCCAAAAACTATATTTCTTTAAACAATTTTATAGGGAAAAAAAACTTTTTTTTTTTTTTTTACAAAACAATGATGTTTTGCATATTTTATGATTTTTTCTCATATGAATCAATATCGTTGCGTTTAAATAAAAATGATTTTTAAAACTTTCAGAATCAGTGATTTAAAAAATAAAAAGCCGAAAACTTATTTGAACAAATTTTAATAAAACACTCAAAATACTTAAATCAATCATTTAATAAATTCTTCATTCGTAAAGATAATCGCATGAAACTATTTTTCCGTGTGTCGAACATTTCAAAAAATCCTCACAATTTTACTTCAAGATTTAAAATAGTAGTGAAATTTTGTAATTTTAAAAATTTCTACTTCTCTGTCTTTTTTCAACATACAACTATTTTTAAAAAGACTACATTTTCGTTTCCGGGAAATAAAAAATTGCAACGAAAGAATTGGAAAGTGAGTGGGTGATTTTAAAATTCACCCTGTTTGCCTATTCGAGAATTTTTGGTGACGGACCTCGAAATTTTCAACCATTCTCAAGTGACGAGGACGACACCTGAGCTTTCACCCATCTTTAATAATTACCACACCACACCCCAACGCAAGAACAAATTTCGAAAACGGGAGTTTTTATGACATAGTTAAAGAAATCACTCACATCGCGCGCATACACACACACACACAAGTGCTATCGGCCTGAGGGAAACATGAAATTTCCATGGGTATGAAGTTATTTACTCAGGAAAAGGAAAGAATTGGAAAGTGAGTGGGTGATTTTAAAATTCACCCTGTTTGCCTATTCGAGAATTTTTGGTGACGGACCTCGAAATTTTCAACCATTCTCAAGTGACGAGGACGACACCTGAGCTTTCACCCATCTTTAATAATTACCACACCACACAAACGCAAGAACAAATTTCGAAAAAGGGAGTTTTTATGACATTGCTAAAGAAATCACTCACATCGCACGCACACATACACACACAAGTGCTATCGGCCTGAGGGAAACACGAAATTTCCATGAGGGTGAAGTTATTCACTCGGTAAAAGCCCGTGCAACGCTGGGCTAAGCGGAGAGGAAAGAAACAAAGAAATCAAAGTAATTTCGGAAAATAATATTGGAAGTGCTGAATTTGTGAAGATTGAGTGAATATTAACGTCCCACTGTTCAGCTACACGAGGCCTTTTGGGGACGGTCCACGTAATTTTGAACCATGGTCAAGTGACGTGGACGACACCTGAGCTGGCACCCCCTCTTATAACTACACCACTACACCAACGGGAGGACGTTTGTGCTCTCGACATATTTTACGTGCATCCGGCCCCTACACCGCGGGTCTTCAGTGGTACTAGGATCGAGAATTTGTGAAGAGAAGGGAAAATGTTAAGCAACAAAGGCATGACACGCACTCACGGGACATGCACTCACATCGTACGCGTGAAACCCCACAAAATTGTTGGCGTTAGAATAAAAGGAGGAAATTAACATGGGGATTAAGTTATACCCTCGGTATAAGCCCGTGCAACGCCGGGCCATGAAAGCTAGTTTGTAGCAATAATATGCATGTGTTAAAACGAAGTAGTAATCCTAAAAGGAAAATATATCAATTGTAATTAAATTATTGCAATTCATAATATTACGCTGGATTCCATTTGGATTTGCTTTGGGGGGTGGGGGTAATTCCCTATTCTAAGTAATAAATTTTCTTAATTTGTTTCAGTGATTGTTAAAAAAATAACACCTTCTGTATCTTCATACCATTTCTTTCTTCGGTGGTGTGAGTAAAGAGGACGTGGTCAGAGCGGACACATCCCTCCCCCATCTTAGAATAGATAATGGGTGCAAATATATATATGTCAATTAATGCTTTTAAAAAAACCACAAACATAATTTAAAATGGTATTTTAAGTAAAAATATCTTTCATCTGTAAAAACCTTCTTTTTTTACTGGTTTTCTGTTTTTGCACTCGGATTATCGAATTACAAGAATAAATACATTTTTTTTATTGAATTATTTATATATTGTGCTAATGCATTTTAAATATAGGAAAGTGTAATATAAATAAAAACATTCAGATAAATATTTAAAACTTAATAATAAGTAACAGTATAATGAAGGGTCAAAACTGTGTACCATAAATGACATGTGACTGATCAGGGAAACAACACAATAGATACAAGAATATCCACTCTGCCTACCCAACTTCCCTCATGTTTCCTCTGACAACGTAACCTTACCTTCTTTCTGAAGGGGAGTGTCCAATCTTTGGACAAAGGTGCGTCCAAATGGAGGATATTAGTGTCCCCACCCCACTAACTGATGAGCAGAAATGCACCAAACTAAAAGGATTCGAGAAAGAAGTGCAGATTTTTCGGCACGGAAGGATTACGTTGCACAGATGCTACGGTTTAAAAAGATCAGCGAAAGCCCCAACAAGGTCACAATGGAGCAGCTGGAAAGCGAACTGCAAAACCTGGAGAGGGAACTGAATTTTCTGGAAGGTAAGATGACTTTTTACCTTGCCCAGGACCGGCCACTGCGAAATCAAAGAAAAAATAGAAAATCCATTATGCATTAATTGCAAGCACAACTATAAATTTAAAACCAATAAGAGGCACGCTGATCCTATACTTAGGCCAGCGAAGCTTACTAACTTAACTACTAAAAATAATAGTAATAGTAATGAATTTACCTTCCCCAAAAAGTCGGCCAAGCCCGTTCCAGCGGAGAATAGCCAAAATTCCGTTCAAACCAACAATAGCTTTGCAGTCCTCAACACTGCAAAAAATAACGCCGATGACGTCACCCCAGTCCCCAATAAAACTAAGCCAATCAATATGAAGATGAATGGCAGATACAGCCAAATCTTGCAAGAACTGCACAGGACCCATCCTACTGCATTTAACAGCTATTTTAATGGATACATTAAGATCCAAGCTGAGACCCCAGATCACCATCGTGAAATAACCAATTATCTCACCGCCCAAAAGGTAAAATATTTCGTCAATGACCCGTGGCCAACAGGCCTCTTAAATTAGTAATAAATGGCCTTCCTGCCTCCACAAAAGTGGAGGACATTAAATCTGACCTAATAGCTAAAGGCATTAACGTAGATAAAATTGCGCAACTCAAGAAATTCTCCGATAAAAATCTCCACTCCCCATCTACATGATAGAGGTAGTCAGGGACGAGAATGTCGATGACATTTTCGGTATCCGAAGCTGCCTCTATATGCAAATAAAAATTGATCCCTTCAGAAAAGGCTCGCGTGTCACCCAATGCTACAACTGTGATTATTTCCATCACGCGAGCCAAAACTGCCACATGAAGACGCGTTGCCTGAAATGTGGCGAAAGCCACAGGACCGGCCACTGCGAAATCAAAGAAAAAATAGAAAATCCATTATGCATTAATTGCAACGCTAGAGGTCACATGGCCTCCTCCACGGAATGCCCACTCTTCCCTAAGCCCCGTAACGGCAAAGGAAAATCCCCTAAGGAGAATAAACAAAGGAATGAAAACGCGAATGCGAACTCTCAAATTAAACCCGGCTTGAGTTTTGCTCAATCACTTAACTCAAATACTCAACACTAGATGGCGGCACGCGGGAGTGATCCCTCGGTGTCCAACAATCCTATAACAAAAAATAATAAAAGTAGCAATGAGGCAGCAAATGTCGCAACCTCAAATAAAAACGAAGATTTTGGCCTATTTACTCCAAGCCTTCTGAGAAATGCAAAAAATCTTCAACCTTTTTCCATCTCTATTAACTTAAATGCAAAAATCTTTCAATAGCCCAAACCCGGCAGTCAAACTTGGATGTCTGTTAAAGGGAATCTGCTCCTCTATTAACAATTTAAATATCAATAATGTATAAGTCCTTTTTCGGCCTCACACTATTCTCCTGGAACGCAGACGGAGTGAGATCGTGCATTGTTGAGATGCGCGATTTCGTTGATAAGCACTCTCCTGATATTTTCCTAATACAAGAAACACACCTGAGACCAGAGCATTCTTTCCATATTCCTAATTATATTTGTTATCGCAACGACAGAATCCACACAGGACGTAACTCGGGTGGACTCCGTTGTGCATTAAGCGTAATATTCCGCATTACCCCACCCCACCCTTACTACTGTCGAGGCCACCCTGATTGGTCTCACTCCTAATGATCACGAGCCCATTTTAGTGGCCTCTATCTACTTTCCACCAGGTAGTTCTGCCAGCCTGGGTGCCGACCTCGACACCATTTTCAATATCAATAAATTTGCCATCCTTATGGGTGATTTTAATGCTAAGCATACCTCGTGGGGTTGCTCTCGTAGCGAAACCAGAGGAAATAGACTTTATAACTACATCATCAGAAATAATATTGACCTTTTTGCTCCCACTACCCCCACTAGATATGTAACTGCTTCAGCCACCATCATTGATTACGCACTGGTCAAGAATATTAACTGTGTGTGTGTGTGGCCCTGCACTATTGACTCACTCTCTGAATTAAGTTCTGATCATAACCCTATTAAACTCTTTTTTCCTAGAACTTCAAAATTTGATCTTCCACCTCCTCAGCTAAATACCACCTGGAGTACTTATACTAATATTCTTTCAAACATTGATAATTTTAACCTCCCCAATGCATGCTCAACCCAGGAGATTGACTCCCAAGTCGTCAATCTCACTAACGAAATTCTTCATGCTCATGCCAGTGCTTCAAACCCGATTAACAAACCGGAGCAACCATTTGTTCAGGGTGAGCTCAAAAACTTATTCAAAGGAAGAAACAAAGCCAGGAAAATTTGGCAGACATCTAGACACCCTCAACATAAAACAGACTTAAATAGGCTTCAAAACATTATTAAAAGAAAAGTGAACGAATACAGATAACGGTATGGAAGGATAACCTAACCTCTCTGAATGCTGAAGACAATTCCCTTTGGGGAACTGCCTAGGCGTTCAGGAGGAAGGCCGCCCCGATTTCTGCCCTTAATGGCCCAACCGGTACTGCTCTTAGCGACACACAAAAAACAGAACTTATTGCTCAGTCGCTAGAGAGGCAATTTCAACTTAATGACATTCAGAACCCACACATAGACGAAATCATTACAAACATTGTGGATGCATACTTTTTTACTAACTCCAATAATACTGACCCCCTCCTCTGCCATCTGAGATTATTAATATTACTAAACACATTAAAATTAAAAAATCCCCGGGCAGAGAAGGAATTACAAACAAATAAAAATGCTAAAGAAACTTCCTTTACTAACTATTTTTAAACTAACTAACATCATCAGTAATATGTTTAATCTAAGATACTTTCCTATGTCATGGAAAACTGCAGTCATTGTACCGATTCTTAAACCTGGGAAAGACTCAACCGACCCCCAGTCTTATCGACCAATCTCGTTACTCCCTGTTCTAAGTAAAATTGCAGACAGAATCATCTTAGCTAGGCTCAACGACTACCTTGATAGTAATAATATCCTTATTCCGTGGCGGCAGGTAGCCTAGTGGTTAGAGCATCGGATCCCAGACCGGAAGGCCTGGGTTCGATGCCCGTTGCCCCCAAATGCCCGCCCAGTATAAATCGAAGAACGTGCTCGTTAAATCTGTGGCTCCGAACGGTGTCGCCATCTATCGTGTTGCGTGAGCAAAATCGCACTGTCACCCTGTTAAGGGGGCTCAAAGCTTAGGCTAACGACAGGCGTAAAATTCTAGCCCTTGGCCGCGATGAATTTCGTGGACCTTGATCTGATGTTACTGTCGATCAGGTGGCATAAGCAACAACATATCCTTATCCCGGAGCAGCACGGGTTCCGTCCTCGTCCCTCCACTACCCACCAATTCCTCCGTGTCGTTGAGTTCATAAAAGAAGCAAACGATAGGGATCAGTGCACGGCTGCAGTCTTCCTTGATATTCAAAAAGCGTTTGACAGAGTATGGCACACTGGCCTACTCTTTAAAATGATAACATACAAAATCCCACCCCCATTAATTCTCTTAATTAACTCGTATATGCAAAATAGAACTTTTTCCGTTAAAATTAACCAATCCCACTCTCAAGATAAAACTGCAAATGCAGGCGTTGCTCAAGGGTCAATCCTAGGCCCTGTACTCTTTAACCTCTATGTAAATGATATAGTTAAAAGTACTAACACAAGACTCTGTATGTACGCAGATGACACAGCTATTATCTCACGACACTACGACTCTAACACACTCATTAATAACATCAACGAACACCTTGCTCACCTGGAAATGTGGTTCTCCGTCTGGAAAATAGCCCTTAACACAACTAAAACTGAAGCAGTTTTCTTTTCCAATAAGAAACTTCCACCTGAAATCACCCTCCAAAATCAAAGAATCCCCCTGGTCTCAGCACACCAAGCATCTTGGTGCCATTATTGATAAAAATCTCACTTTCCGACAACACATTACATACGTAAGAAACAAATTTAAAGCTGTCGCGCATAAATTATATCCCTTAATCTCGAGAAAGTCTAAAATGAGTAGACATAACAAGCTGCTTATCTACACTCAGATTCTGAAACCCCTCCTCACCTACGCCTCCCCAGTTTGGGGACATGCAGCAACGACCAATATTAATTTCCTCGCTCAAAATTTAATCATAAGACAAATCCTAGATGCTCATTGGTATATGAGAAATAAAGATCTTAGAAGAGACTGTAATAAATTCTTCAACAACGTCGACAACCAAGAAAATCCTTCTCTTCACGAAATCATCCCGTATAATACCTATTCTTTCACCAGAAGACCAAAAGAGACATCTTGGTCAACCCTGACTTCGATTAAATAATAGTTTTCCTTACTTTATTATTTTCATTTATTTAATTCTATCTTAAATTTTTGTTTCTCCTCGCTGTCCAACACTGTTGAACGGCAGGAATGCTCTGATTGGCTGTTGATCTTCCAAGATCTACATATACCCCATTAGCCGAACTCCTGTGTCGGCCAATAGGATCACAGCCTCTCACATTAAACTAAATTCTCTCTCTTCTATGTTAATTTTGTATTTCTCACATCTTCGGTCGTTTGCTGCTCCCGGATTGGCTAGGATTGGCTTAACTAATATTTTATTAAAAATTTTAATAAAAACACCAGGTTATTGAAAATGTTTAATGATAGAAAATGCCAGACAGTAATTTTTAATAAAAAAAAAGTCTGAAAGATAGATTTTTTAAAAATTTGTTGACAAGGGTTCGAGTCACGCTATCAACTTTTTTTCAGTTTATTTAATTATTTTTTAAAATTAAATAAAGTTATTTACAAGGACTTATTAAATATTTTATATAATTATAAAATAATTAATTTAATAATAATGTATTTATTAGATTATGTTATATTGTAACTAATATTTTATTTATAATATTTTGTGTTTCATATTGTAAAACTATTTGTAACTAATTTTTATATAAAGTATCATTTATAATATTTATTATATATATTCTTATTAATATTAAAATATATTTATAAGATACAAAATAATTACAATAGATATCATTTAATATTTAATAAATAATTTTTTTAATTTAAAAAATAATTAAACGAATTGGAGGAAAAAGTTCATCGCGTGATTAGAACCCTAGGCGTCTGTGTGGAAAGCAGGTGCTCTGCCAGTTGAGCTACTGCGTCGGTGGAAATAATTAAAACTTAATTTTATAAAAGCTATTTTCTCCGAATTGACTGGCCATTCGGCGCTAATACATTGAGGGTTGAATATCTTAGTGCAGTACTACAATAAAACCAAATCTCGTCCCAAAAGGAATTTCCTTAGTTGTGCCCTCCCTTTGTAAGATTAGATGCTTCGCCACACCCAATAGCAAAGCAGTTTCCTAGGTTGATTCCTAGTTTATTGAAAAAGTCTTTCAAATGTTCCCAAGTTTGAAAGAGAACGGAATATCCCAAGACTGGCATTCAAGGGACTTAATGTAAATTGGCCTCCGAATCTCTCTTCCTCAACTGGTTTCAACCAGAAGTACTTTTAAAAAGTTCAGTGAATTTGTTATGTGAGTATTTATAATTCTTCCTCACATCAAGAGATTATTTTTTTTTTATTCCTATGTATTGTGTGCTTAACACTTACTTCTGTAAGCCCTGTGTGACACTTTGTGGTGCACGGAGATTTTATCGTTGTTTTATATAAAAAAAAATGTTTATATAGCGAGTCAGCTGTAGATTCTGCAACCTACTATTCCTAAAAATATCGAAACTATCTTATTCTTTTTTTCCATTGTAGTAGCGAACACACAAACAAAGATGTCTACATCTGTGTATGTAAAGCTGTTTACATCTGTACAGATGTATGCTACATCTGTAGATCCATCAAGTATTAAGGAGAACTGTGACTTATTAATTTTTGCTACTTGTTCTTTCAACAATTTAGGATAAATCACTTCCTTAATCAAAGCTAAGAACTTAGTTCTGTGTGAATGAAAAATCTGTGAAGCTGGCGAACTAGTTTCGGCACCATTTTTATTAAAAACTTCATTTAAATGATCAGTAGATTGAATTGAATGGCTATATGGCAAGCAATGAAAACGCACAAAGTTTTATTTATAATATATTTATTTTGTGGGAATTTTCAAAAGCTTTTTTATATTTCTTTTCAAGGATGAAATTATTTCAGATTTCTTTTTTTTTTGTTTCGTCGAATTAGTGTATTTAATTAAGTCACTTTTATGTGCTCTCAATTCTACATATCTTACAGTATTCCTTAGTCTTGTCATCTTTTGCTTCTTTTTGAGCCATAATGCAAACATGGGAATTGCAAGCCAAGAAGTTTGAAAGGAAGATTTTTTACTTTACTCGTGATGACTATTTCTATAAAACACTTGAAATTAAAACAATAATTCTTCAAATCGCAAAAAAAAGTAAATGAAGAAAGTGAACAGTTCTACTGGTGTCACTCATCACAACTAAACTACATACATACAACAAGGAATTACTAGGTGCATTTTAGAGCGAGTAACAATTCATGAATCAATCAGCAATGGCACAATTACTTAGAAGAAAATACTTATATAATAACAAAATAGTATTAAACTTATCTCTTTATGCATAAAAAAAGAGAGAAAATATCTAAAAACACGTCTTTTACATTGACTTAATATCATGATTTAGAAAAATAATTCGTGATTGATGATTCAGAAAAAAAAATCAAAACTTACAGTAAATAACAGGCAAATAAACCACAGTTTTAACGCGTTTTTCACGTAGAACAAAAGAGCTATTAGGACGAAAATTTCGTCTTGGTTCCATATTTTGTCGTACTTTTTTCTCAGCCAATAAGCAACCAATTGACCTCGGGTTTTCGGCATTTGGTTGCATTTGTGCCCTAGATGAGCCGAATCATATTTAAATTTAATCATTTTTTTTTTTTTAAGTACAGTACACTACTTTCTGTTAGTAAAAAGTTCATTAGTTGCATTATTGTAAAATACAACATGTGAAAAACGCGCTAAAATTACTTGGCCATGCCAATGATTGATATCTTGTATAATATTGGGGGACAGAAATGACGGTTGCGCGATGTACAATTTTCATTAAAAATACTTTAATGCATGGTTGAAAGTAGCAGGATCATCAAATGAAGTAGCATATAATTTGCGAAAAAGCAATTGAAAAAAATAGCGCAGTGTTTTAAAAAATTAGCAAAATTCAGGAAAAGTCGCACGATGTGGCAACACTGATCCCGTACCAGATTGAATATGCATGAGCAAAGCCATAATATATCCTGCGAGCGGAGAAAACTGGTACCCTTCTAGATGTACACTACATTGTAAGATGCTACCATCTAGTGAGAGAAAATATAGTTTGTGCTACAAATTCTATTAGGTCATTTATTACACCCGTTAATAAAACAAATTTATATCATGCTTTTTTATGTTAATATTACTTTAAATTAATAACTTTATAAGTACAATGAAAATCGTTTATTATGAAACGGAGGGGACAGAAATATTTTTTTCGTAATAAAAGACATTGCAAAAAGAAAAAAAAAGGGGGGGGGGGAGCCAAAAACTTACATTCAACAAAATTAATTTTATTAGAGTACATTTTTTTATTTAGATGTATTCAAACATTTCCCTAATTCGCTCTCTTTTTTTTAAATATTTGTTAATAATGTAGAGTTAGCTCTTCCAAAATCTTTACAAGTTTCCGTTTTCGTCTTTTGTTTTTGATCCCTTAAGAACCTAATCTTCATTTTATGCCAAAAAGGAATTTGCTTTCCCCCTGATCTTTCCCATTGTGATCATAAAAAGTTCTTCTAAAATAGGGGGAAACAAAAATCAAATTTATTGATTTTTACTGACACTGCAATACACTCGTCACCGTATTCCAAAGCCAACTGATGAAAGATTCAGTGGCATAACAGAGAAAATTAGGGTCTCCTCACAAAGTCAAGTTTTGGGCCCTCACTCGTACTTGGCGTAAGTCAAACTTTGGGTCCCTTGGAATTCTGGGATGTAGGTTATGCCACTTGAGAGATAAGATGTTTTTGTGTGTTGTTTGTAGGGGTGGAGGATAAAAGGCTCCTGTCACAGGTTGTTTCGTGGGTATTTCGAAGTCAAATTAGCTTCCTTTCCATCAAACACGAAACCCCCTTTTTTTCATTTCATACCCCTTTTAAATCTCGCCTGCACGGCTGGTGTTTCCCGTATTTTGTTCATTCCCAAAAGTTAAATATTTTCGTGTTAAGCAATTTTCGTTTCCTGTCGTGACCATTCTATTATTTCGTATTTACCGTTATTTCGTCTTAAGCGTTTTCACGATAAACGTATTTCGCTGTAATTATTTATATTACACACGTTTATTATTTTCTATTCAATATAACAAGAACTGCAAGTATTTTAGTAAAGGCAGATGCCATTACTTTAAGCAAGATGTCATACTTTAAAATGCATTTTACTCGAAATTTGTTTTTTTTTAAGGGCTCGAACGAGGACAGTGATTGCTCAAAAAGTTTTGAAAATATTTACTGAAATTTTTTGTGTATGTTCTGTATACTAGTAAAAGTGTTTTAACCTTCAGATTTATCAATCACTGTTTTATTACAAAATTTACAGTTTCTTATGTGAATATAATCACTGCTTTTTAAAGAAATTTCGTATAATAGCTAAGATAAAGTCCTCTAGTTTTTATAAAAAATAAAATATCTCTTATTCTGAAGGTCATAAAAAAAAGTTGTCGCAAGTAGTCGGATACCTGAAGAAATATTGTAGCAGGAATTTGGGATTCATAACAAAAATTTATCAGTATCAAAATTAATTCATAATATTTGTAGAATTACCTGAAAAAAATACCTTGATATATATTTTTTTAAATTTAATCACGAAATTTGCCTTTTGTAAATAAAAAAATTGTTGTTTAATATGAATGTGTAAAATTGAAATCAATATATTGAGTAAAATAAACATAAATTCAAAATAAAAGTATTATCATTTAATGCAATTGTTATTTATTGTAAAATTCAGCCTTATATTTATTCCATAAAGAGTTGGATATTTTAGAGGAGAATTCAGTTTTAATCAGTTCATTTTAACAGTCAAATTTTTCCTCAAATATTTCGAACAATATTTGTCATTTTCTTTTCATACAGAAGGTCGTTCGCGCTTTATGGAAACATTTTTCATATTTAATTTTTATCCATGAATACCGTATTTTTGGGAGCAATATGCTTCTATCTGATAACCATGATTCTTGATAATAGCTCCAGCTCAAATTTTTTTCATGTAAGTAAACTTTTTCTTTGGTATGCCATGCAAATTTTGCTCTATTCCTCATAAACCGTTTTCCTAAGTCCGTTCAGCGTGCTAGGATGGCCTTTTCTAAAGGCCTAAACATGCATATATATATTTGGAGCAATTTTCTTTCAAGTGACCCTTTAGAGCTATTTTTGCGCAGTTGTCATAGTAACAATTTTGAACAGCTTTTTTCCAGTGAGCTGAAAGAATTGCTCCGAGTTCCAGCCAATGGCATCCTTTGGCTCTATATCATAAACAAATGGCAGCCTTGGCTTCGTCATATGCATCAGAAATAACGCATAATATTTTAATGGCATAAAATATTTTAAACAGACTGACGCTTCATTTCTGTTTACGACCTTCATTTAAATTGCTGGCAAAATAAAAGAAATAATATTAGATGTACTTTTTCCGAAGCAGAAAAATCGGCGAATAATTTTTCAATGGGAAGATGTGGCATGGCTGATGTCACTGCATATCTTTTTTTTTAAGCTAACCCTTCACCCTAACAGCTGCTTGAAACGGTTGTTCAAAAGAGACTACAGTTGTTCCGAGACGTGCCTGTGTGATAAGGCCTTAAGGTTCGTTTTAATAAATCGAAAACATAAAAGTCCTTTGGAGCAGCATAGGTTGATTTTACACTTATTTCATCAAAGGGGATACATTTTTATTCCTGTTTCTGATTCTTTCTTTGCTAAATAAGCAACATTTGACTTATACTTGTGTCTATATGAAGCTCTACTTGATCAATGTCCTTTCCATATAAGATTGGAATTTCTTCTTCAAAAATTGGCTCTAATATATTCTGCTGATAGTAGAGGGAATTATTATGGCTTTACTTCTGAGTTTGTTTTATTTTTAATTTACCGTTAGAGAAAATCCTGCACCTAACATAAATCCCCTTGGGAGCTTGACTTTAAACTGACGAAGCCATCTTGTACAATCATTCCCATCAGTTGAACAATACAAAATTGATCTTCTTTTAATACAGTCCCTTAAATATACCCTCGCCTCACCAATTGTTACCAAAAATTTCCATTTTTCAACAGTTACGTAGTTTTTGTATAATTTTTTACAATTTGTTTTCTTTCAATGTTTTTTTAAGAAAAGGAGATAAGCTGTAGGTTGAAACATCTTTTTTTTTAAATTTTAATCTTTATGAATAGCCTAAAGTGTCGGAAGACATTCCTAGTCTCCATGCAATGAACCTTTGAATCAGCTGATGCCTGTTTTTTGAACAGTCTGAGGATGAAGCTTCGTGGTCATGTTTTCATTTTTATTTACACCAAGACGTCTTTTCAATTTCTAATTTAATAAATTATACCTTTTACTGCATTACTTTAACCGAGATTCTTACACCACTTTATAATTTGTTGGCACAAATATTTCTCCTCAGAAAGTGCAGTTTCGTAATTGTTGAGCCATCTATCAATGTAAGAAACCATATTCAAAATAAATCTTTTATTTTACATTCCAGTCGAAAGAAAACATTAGTAGGCGATTATATTCTGAAGTTGCCAAAGTTTTATCTCCAAGGGCAATCGCGAAATTGAATTACAAAATCGTTTCCATAAAGTGTGAACGACCTTCTGTATCGTTAATGTTAATGTTCTAGAAGCATTGCCTTTTCTTTTTTCATGGAAGATTCCAATGTGCTGGCTTCTTTTGTTTTTACAAATGAAAAATTGCTCTTTTACCAGCTGAACTTTAAAGTTGAAAAACTTTTAAACGAATCGATTACTAGATTTTTGATGGTTTTCCAAATTTGATAATAAAAATTCAATAAATTTCACTGAATTCCGCTTCCGATTGATTTTGCTTACATTGCTGGGGTATACAGCATAATCAGTGGAATTCCTTTTTCAGCCATGCTTCCAATGTCAAACAAATGAAAATAAAATAGCATGTGAGATCAAAATCTCAACAAAGTCTCAAAATGAATAGTTTATTATGGAATTAGAAGTGTAGCAAAGTCCTCTGAAAAGTTACCTCGAAACAAGTTTGCATCCAAATTTGAATTTTATCCCTTGTTTTGACTGTTTGTCACTGATTAAAAAAAATTAAATATTTTGTTATATTGATAAAAAAAATAATACTTTCTTTTAACATGTGATTATAACTTAAAAATATCTTTTCAAAATTACAATGTGTATAATGTATGACATTTTGTACGAATGACTATGTATTCGCTTTATTCTCAATTTCAAAATAAGGTAGAACTATTTTTCAAACAGTTTGGTAAATTTTCTATCTTACTTAATCCTGTGAATTTGAGGTAAAGCGAAATGCAGTTTAGAAAACGGAAGTTGATTGTTTTCTTGAAAAGGGACAGAGCAAACGAAATAATCCCGGGCAAATGGAAATTATTTGAGTGAGTCTGTAATGTAACATGATATTCTGAGAAATATGTGCATAAAATATTTTTCTCGTGAAATTTTAATTAAGTTTTTGCATTGGAAAATTTAAAATGCTGATAAATG
The DNA here is from genome assembly GCA_019973975.1 of Trichonephila clavata. NCBI lineage: Eukaryota > Metazoa > Arthropoda > Arachnida > Araneae > Nephilidae > Trichonephila > Trichonephila clavata. Next base: position 61,009 of record BMAO01022415.1, on the reverse strand, counting down.
TTTTCAATAGTATTGTATAGTATAGCAAAGAATGTTGTAGAAAGAGATATTGTTTCTCTGAAAATCGGAAACTGTGATGTAGTTATTTCATTCAATTATATGTATCCTAGTAGTACTATGTTTATTCAATATTTATATTGATGGGTATTTTTATTTTCAGAGGAATAGGAGCATTTAGACAACTGTAGAATTCCAGAATCAAACAAACACAAGAAAGAAAATCAGAGGCGTAGAAAAAACCCAAGATGTCTGGGAAAAATTATTAAATTTTTGTGAAAAAAGATGAATGACATAACATATGGAGTGATTTAACCAAGTTTTCTATGTTTAAGTCGGAGTGTTCTTAAGTGGAATATAAAAAAGATTTCTCTTAGGAATTAACATTTTTGGAATTAAAACTACTATTTTCTTGCTTAGATAAGACAGTGCATTATTAGCTATGGAAAAAAATTATTGAAAACATTCTGTATAAAAATTGTCAATATATTTTCGTTTCATTGATGAATACTTCCAAACAGTTTTGCATTAGGTCTCACATGGAAAGGCAGTTAGGTGATATGAATTTCGGAAAAAGCCTTCGAATTTAAAAAGTTTGATAAGCTCTTAAAATATCCAATTGGAGAAAAGATTTATATGCTATTTCAAGCATCTTCCACTGCATGCTACAAAACATTTGTTTAAAATATTGTATTTCATTACCAAAAGTATTGCTTTTTTTAGAGGGTTTTTACTTCAAATCAATCTTTCACCAATTATAGAATGACAGTGTACTATTTATCGTTCACTGCAAGCTTATTGTTTTGTGGAACATCATTTTATATTTGTCATTTTTGAATTTTGCTCTAAGTAAGTATGTAATAAAAATATTGCAACATACCTTTTAGGTTTCGTTTACATAGCAGTACAGCCTGTAATTTAGTCAAAAATTTCCACATTCATACAATTTTGCAATATTTGATTACATTTTAGAATATTTTCAGCAAGCTTATTTCGAAATATTTTCTAGATAACTTAATTAATGAGAAATTTCGATATTCAGCGGGATTTTATTTTGTGAATTAATTTAAAATGCAGCTAGAATTCAGCATTACGTTTGAATCATAAAAAATTATATAATTAAAAGCAGCCATCCACAGAAAGGATGCACCCTTGTTATGTCAGTTAAAATTAAATAAGGATTTACGTGATCTCACCTGAGATTTCCAATTTTATAAACTAACAAAATGGCTACCTCTAGAAATGATATCTCAAAATGTCACTTGAGTAATCAGCCCAACAGCAAGCTTCATGTTTGTGAACTATGCAACAAGGCTTTTTCACGAAGTAGGGATTTAAAAAAACATTTACTTATTTATTTTGGAGAAAAGACTCATGTTTGTGAAATATGCAACAAGGCTTTCTCAAAGAGGGGAAATTTAAAAACTCACCTACGTATTCATTCCAAGGAAAAACCTCATGTTTGTGAAATATGCAACAAGACTTTCTCACAAAGTTGTCATTTAAAAACTCACGTACGTATTCATACCAAGGAAAAGCCTCATGTTTGTGAAATATGCAACAAGGCTTTCTCACAAAGTGGAGTTTTAAAAACTCACCTACGTATTCATACCAAGGAAAAGCCTCATGTTTGTGAAATATGCAACAAGGCTTTCTCAATAAGTAGTTCTTTGAAAACTCACGTACGTACTCATTCCAAGGAAAAGCCTCATGTTTGTGAAATATGCAACAAGGCTTTCTCAAAAAGTGGAGATTTAAAAATCCACCTACGTACTCATACCAAGGAAAAGCCTCATGTATGTGAAATATGCAACAAAGCTTTCTCACTAAGTGATAATTTAAAAACTCACCTACGTGTTCATACCAAGGAAAAGCCTCATGTTTGTGAAATATGCAACAAGGCTTTTTCTCGAAGCAATGATTTAAAAAGACATTTTCTTATTCATTCTGAAGTAAAGCTTCATATTTGTGAGATATGCAATAAGGCTTTCTCACGAAGTGGTGATTTAAAAATGCACCTACGTATTCATACCCAGGAAAAGCCTCATCTTTGTGAAATATGCAACAAGGCTTTTTCTCGAAGTAATGATTTAAAAAAACATTTTCTTATTCATTCTGAAGTAAAGCTTCATATTTGTGAGATATGCAATAAGGCTTTCTCACGAAGTGGTGATTTAAAAATCCACCTACGTATTCATACCCAGGAAAAGCCTCATCTTTGTGAAATATGCAACAAGTCTTTCTCACAAAGTGGTAATTTAAAAACTCACCTACGTATTCATACCGAAGAAAAGCCTCATGTTTGTGAAATATGCAACAAGGCTTTCTCAAAAAGTGGAGATTTAAAAATCCACCTACGTATTCATACCAAGGAAAAGCCTTATGTATGTGAAATATGCAACATGGCTTTCTCACAAAGTAGTCATTTAAAAACTCACGTACGTATTCATACCAAGGAAAAGCCTCATGTTTGTGAAATATGCAACAAGTCTTTCTCACGAAGTAGTTGTTTGAAAATTCATGTACGTATTCATTCCAATTAAAGCCTCATGTTTTTGACATATGCTACAAGGCTTTCTTACAAAGAGGTCATTTGAAAACTCACGTACGTATTCATACCAAGGAAAAACCTCATTCTTGTGAAATTTGCAACAAGGCTTTCTCACAAAGTGGTCATTTAAAAACTCACCTATGTATTCATACCAGGAAAAAGCGTCATGTTTGAGAAACATGCAACAAGGCTCTCAGTCAAAGGGATGATTGGGATGATTTTAAAATACATTTATGTATTCTTACCAAGGGAAAGCCTCATATTTGTGAAATATGCACAATAAGACTCTCTCTCTCTATGCGGTAAATTAAAAAAGACATTTACTTATTGATACCAAGACATTTACTCTGACATTTGTTTTTTAAATGTACATATATGTATGTAAAAATTATAGTTTGAAAAAAAACTAAAAAACACGCTTTTATACTGAATCGAACTAAAAAGTAAAAAAATAATTCGTAATAAAGAATAAAATGATTATAAAGAGAAAATGAATGTCATTGGGGTAAAAGCGTGGGGTGCTTTATACTACATTTTTACACTAATTCAGCTTTTCAGAATAGAAGTTAGAAATTATAACAATGATACATTTATAGAACACCCCACGCTTTTACCCCAATGATATTCATTTTCTCGTTAATCATTTTATTCTTTATTAAGAATTATTTTTTTACTTTTTAGTTCAATTCAGTATAAAAGAGTGTTTTTTAATTTTTTTTTTTCAAACTACAATTTATTTTTTAGTTTGAACTACAATAAAAGCGTGTTTTTTAAACTATCATTTATTCATTGTTGAATTTATCCTTGAGTTTGATATTTGAAGCTGGAATTACGTGGCTATGGAATTAGTCTTGCTCTTCAATGGATATTAATTAACGGGTCTGAAGTGTATTTATTTTCTCCGTTTACGAGGCCTCGGATGAGTCCCGTATCGTAATATTAGATTCCGTCTCTTTTGAACAGGTCAAACAAATAAAAGTGTGTAAAGAAGAAAAAGTTCGAATTACAAAAAATTTTAATGTATCATGTTTTTTTACGGATTAAATATTTTAAAATTCCTCCTTTTTGTTTTTTTTTCTTTTTTCACATTTTCATGCATTGTCATCCACGTCCCAGCTATAGTCCGAATTTCAAGTCTCTAGCTCCTCGGAAAGTCACACAGTTTAAAATCAATTATAAAATTCCACCCGGATAGACATTGTGAAAAACAGTGAAGAGTTCAAGTTCAATTCAATTTCGATAAATTCTAAGAAAGAAAAAGGTATCACTTACCTTATTCTTCGATTGCCCGGGATGAGCTCGACCTAAAATTCAACTCTGTTATTCTTATGAGTAATCAGAGTCCTTTTTGATATAAAGATTTAATGAAGGAAAACTGCTAACTGATACATGTCTGTTCGAGTGGGCTCCACTCGTACTACTCCTCCTACAGATCAGATCATAATACAGAAGCAAAAAACAAAACGGAATGCGCTTACAGCGCCACTGAAATTGAACTACAAAATTCGTTTCATTCGCGACACTCCCCACCTTGAGTTTTTGATTTTGAAAGAAAAAACTCAACAAGAGTCCAGTAGTCCTTTTCGGAGTTTCAAGAGTCTTCCATAACGAGATCGTCGTGGTGTAGGCTGTTGAAATTCAACGTCAGAAGTTAAGTCATCTGGAAGTTCAAGGGTCTCAACTCTCGGCTCCACTCCGGCTTCACCATCGGAAACACTGGAACAGGGCTACATGGAAGAGGTCTCTGCCTGCTGATGTGAACTTGTCTCAGCTCTGGGCTCCAGTCTAGCTCCACCATTAGAGACACTGGAACAGGGTTGCGTCAAAGGGGTTGCCGCTCCCGGATGTTTACTCAGTTCAGGATCTATATTAATAGGTAAATGACTTCCTTCATTAGCATCTGAAATTAAAGGAGAGTTAGTAGGGTGTACAGATGATTTAGTTTTCTCCATCACCTCTAGGAGATACAATTTTTGCACTGGATGCAGACAGGAGCCAAGTCTAGTTTTTACTCGGGCTACTCTAACCTTCTCGTCTTTGCCAGGGTAGAGTTTTAGAATTTTACCTAAATTCCTGTTTATTCTTCTGGTGTGGTTCCAGAAACCTTCCCACCAAAGAGCCTGGGGAGGGATGAATTTCCATGAAATTGGATTTAGTTTCTCTAAATTTTTCAATTTTTCTAAATTCACTGTCTGATAAAGTCGGTAATCACCTTTAAAATTGGTGCCGCTTACAGTCCAAATGGAGGTCAACAATTCAAGATAAATTGCTCTGTCGACTGTACAGATCAATATCAAAATCCAATTCTTCTCCCTATTCTTAAGAATGAGAGGTCTGGCCAGGTCTTTTCCTTTTATTTCAAAAATAGCAGTATCTCTCACCCGGTCTTGAAGTAAGAGTCTTTCTGATGCCGATATAGGCTTCATATTGGTTCTCTTGTATATAATGCAAATCTTGAAGATTTCTTTAATGGTTTTCTTCTTTTCAGAATCCAAAAATTTTCTCTGAGTTTGTACATAAGCATCTGAAATCAATCATGGCCTAACTGTGGGTGCTTATAATTAATGAGAGCTTTGATAACTGGATGATTGGAAGAAAGTATAAAAGGTAAATGAAAGTCATGTCTAGCATAGGATGATTTCGTTGCATCACGAAAAAATCGTAATGACAGGTTCGCATCTTTAAAATCGAGATTCGATAATCTTCGTGGAATCTTGATGTCTTGTATCTCTATAAGTTGTTTTTTCCACGCCTCGAATTTTCTTTCGATGTCTACTAGTAATTTGGAGTCCCATGAAGCTTCTATCTTCTAACACTCTTGTATAAGTAATTTGGGGATGAGGGTGATAGGACACGTGAATCCAATCAGGTCGAAAATTCGATGCGCTAAGGAAAGGATTCTCCTTTTTGTTACTTCTTCTTTCGATTCTGTTTCTCTGTAAGAGATGGAAAAGGTATCTTCTTTCACATTCCACATAAGTCCAAGCACTTGTATTTCTTGTGGGTCGGTTGTCTCTTAAGTCGAAATTTGGTTCAATATCACTATGACGCTATCCACGTAAGTCGAATTTACCTAGTGCCAACAATTCGGTGGAATCTCGTTGAAAAGACTTAAGTTCTTCGGATGAATCGACACTCGCCACACAGTTATCGACGTACATTGAATCTTTCAATTTTTAGCAGCTTTTTCCAAATGTTCAGGAGCCTGCTTAAAATGATAGTTTAATACTGCCGCCAATAAAAAAAGGACTACATGAAACGCCAAAAACAACTCGACGATGCCTGTAGATAACAGCTTTCTCCGGATTACCACCTTCCCACCACAAGAAACGTAAGAAGTTCATGTTACTTTCGTGCAAAGATATTTGTAGGAAAGCTTTTCGAATGTCAGATATGACTCCGATTTTTCCTAAGCGAAAACGATTTAAAATAGCTGGTATAATTTCTATCAAATTGGGCCCCTTTTCTATGCAATCATTCAACGAACAAGATTTTCCATGATGAGCTGACGCATCAAACACAGGACGAATCTTAGTCGTAGAATTTTCCTTGAATACAGGTCTGTGTGGCAAATAATGAAATTTCCCACATTTGTTTGGTTCATCTTGTGCAATCTTTTCAATAATGTCTTCCTTTTCCCAGTCTACAAATACTTGATCATAATCAAATAGTCTGCCTGTAAATTTTAAAGTTTTTACAGTTTTCTCCAATCTTCCTTTAGCTAAGCTGTAGTGGTCCTCAAATTTTCCACTCCCTTCTGTCCAAGGAATACTAACGATGTATCTACCCTCATCGTCTCGCAGTATCGTATTCTCACAATGTTTCAAAGCAAGAGCTTGCAATTCTAATTTTGACCTCTTTTCACTGGGATCTTTTATGCCTAAGGAGTCTAATTCCCAAAGATCAGATATTTGTTCTCCATTCGTAAGCAGAGAATGAACAAAAAGAGAATTCTCTGATTTAAATTTAGATTCATTATTTAATTTTCCCATAAGTGTCCATCCCAAGCGAGTATTCACAGCTGTAAGCCCCCTCAGAAAGTTGTTTTACCTCACCAGTAAATAATTTTCCAACTATGTCAGATCCTAACAGAATATGTATTTCATCAGAATGTTTTTCGAAAAGGCAAAGTTTGTTGTTTGCGGATGAATCACTAATAAATACATTAAGTGTTGCCAATTTCTGTAAAACGCGAGAGTCATTAATTCTGGAGATTCCTAAGCAAATGTTTTTCTGGTCGTTAACTTCCATATTAAAACTATATTTCCCGTCATAACTACACAAGTTAATTAAATATTTATCATGAACTTCGGTGATTTTGTGTCCTCCAAAAAGTCCGTGAGTAATTGTTTCTTTCCCAATACTTTTTAAACCTATAAATTTTGCAGCATATTCTGAAATGTAACTTTTTTGGCTACCAGTGTCTAATATAGCTCTTACTAATTGTTTGGAATTTTTATTTTCAATGTAAACAGTTAATGTTTGCAAAAAAACTTCCCCGGTGTTTTGGTTTGTTAGATCGGTGGATAATGATTCTATTTCCCTTTTTTGTTGCTTAAAACAAAAAAATTTATGATGTAAACCCGAACAAATTTCACATTTTGTTTTATCCATTGGGCAATTACGAGATAAATGCTTTGCGACTTTTAAACAGTTAAAACAAGCTCCTTTCCGCAATAAAATATTCTTTCTTTCTTCTAAAGACATATTAATTACGTTTTCACATTCATTCGAATTATGAGTCATGGAATCGCAAAATATACAGATGAGTTTTGTTTTGTCTTTATTTTCTTTAACAGGCACCGTTAGTAGTTCGCATGCAGTATGAAAACTTTTTTGGTTTTGTTGTTTATGTGATCTGTGTTCTCGAGAAAAGTTTGATTTCGTTTCCTGTCTACAATCGTATAATTCAAAAGATGATGTATTCATAGTATACGTCTGCTCTCGCGCTGTCAAAGATTGCGTAAGAAACGAGAGCAATTGCTGAATATCTGATCCCGAACCATTTTGTTGTAATTTATTATAATCTAATAACAAGTCAGATGGAATAAGTTTTAACAACATGGGGCACAAAATTTTTCCATAATTCGCGGAAGATACGCCTAATGAATTTAAACTTCTTAGTTGAACATTACAGTTATCAACAAATTTTCAAAAAGAACGAAGGTCATTAGAATTTTTTAAAGGCTGTACTGATAAAGTTTTGTTCATATGGGCCTGAATTAATATTTCCGGATTAGCAAATCTGTTCTTTAATAATTTTACGGCTTCATCATAGGCTTTTGCCGAAATTGGAAAACCTTCAACAGTGTTTAAAGCAGATCCTCCCAAATGCGCCTTCAAATAATTAAATTTATCCACTTTATTTAAAGATTCATTATTGTGTACGGCTGTTTCGAAGCTATTCCAAAAAGTTAACCATTTCGAAGCGTCATCTCCATAGAATCGTGTAATATGGTATTTTGGGACTTTAATGCGAATGTTATCAGAGTTCCGAAAATGTTCATCTTGTGATTGTGATAATGTAGTCTGGAAGGAGGGTGACGTAACACGGGGTTTTAAATATTCATTAATCTTCTTTTTCGCACGAAACTGCCAAAGTAACACCTTTTCTCTATATTCTTCGGTGATTTCAAATTCACCATCGAATTGTTCGGGCTTAAAAAGAGGTTCCAGTTGTTGATCAACTAAAGTTAAAGGCTCAAATTTGATGGATAGAGTTTCTACCAGTTCACTTAACCTATCAACGTTTAAATCAGAATTCGATAACTCAGCTTCTAATTCATTAACTACTTTAGTAACTGCTGTTCTGAATGATTTTCGTTTCTTTTTTAACAACTCGAATGATTGTGCTTCGGCCATATTTATGTATTGAAATAATCACCAAACAAGTTCAGATCACCTTAATATTTTCAATAATTCTAATAATATCAAAAAAATTTCAATAATTTCTAAAGTTCTAGATTGACATTGTTCGAAAAGTTTACACAGTTCAATGTATCAGTTTCAAATATAAAAATTCAACATTCAAAATATTTCATTTTCCTTTCGATTTTCAATTATTCAAATTAAAATGCAACATACATATTTAATTCTATTCAAACTAAATGTTTAGTTTAATGTTCTAAAATTCTAGTTCAAACTTTTTGATTTCAAAATTCTAAAATTATTTCAAGCTCGGATCCCGGCAGGGATGCCATGTGAAAAACAATGAGAGTTCAAAATTCAATTCAATTTCGATAAATTCTAAGAAAGAAAAAGGTATCACTTACCTTATTCTTCGACTGCCCGGGATGAGCTCGACCTAAAATTCAATTCTGTTATTCTTATGAGTAATCAGAGTCCTTTTTGATATAAAAAAGTTTTAATGAAGGAAAACTGCTAACTGATACATGTCTGTTCGAGTGGGCTCCACTCGTACTACTCCTCCTACAGATCAGATCATAATACAGAAGCAAAAAACAAAACGGAATGCGCTTACAGCGCCACTGAAATTGAACTACAAAATTCGTTTCGTTCGCGACAGACATTAAAGAAAGCGAGTCATTATAAAAACATGGTAATAAAAAGTGTCAATCGTTTTTTCACCTTTTAAACGTGTTTCTTTCATGATAATTCCTATAATTTCTAAGCGTATTGCTATATAAAAATAAAAAAAATATTTAGCAGTTTAGAACGCAAATTATTTTTTTCCCTTTTTTTATTTTCATTTTCAGAAAAATGTTTATATTAAGGTTAAAAATTGCTAACACACACCCACCCTCCACTTTCTCAGATACAGAACACTTCTTTTGTTTGTTTTATTTCTTTTAACCACAAGTGTATTTTATACTTGCATATATAATTAGCATTAAATTCAAAACACTTTAGGGTTACACCTTATTCTTTTAGTCGCCAAATCTGGAAATGATGTAGGAAATTAGTCGCCATGTCTGAAAATGGTATATGGAACTAGTCGCCAAATTTAAAAATGATATATGCAATAAGTCGCCAAATCTGGACGTGATATATGGATTTGTCGCAAAATCTGATTATCCTTATTCCTGACGATCCTGAAAAAGACAATGGAACAAAATTATGAAATTATTGTATTGTCATCGGTCCTTGACAAGTGTGCGAAATTTCGATTGAATCCGATCTTTTTAAATGGGTAAAAATCGAGTTCTAAGATTCCGTTACATGCAAGTGAAACTTATAAAAGCGTGCTAAAAAACAATCATTTCCGTAAAGGATATCATGTCTTTTATTTTGGATGCTTGTTATTTGATCCAATTCATAATTTATGATAGTATTTGCCCTTTTATACCATTCAAAGAAAGTTTCAAATGTGTCAAACATCGTTTCTTTCGAATTTGTTTAATTTAAAATGACATTTGCTCAACCACACGAAGGAAAAGTTTTATTTATGTGCAATTTTTGAATATGTTTTCTCTGAAACATATTACTTAAAAATACATTTGCGCACATTCATGTCTCCCCAAAATGTGAATCTTTAAAATTATATATTGAACAGTTTATATTTTTCACAAAATTCAATTTCAATTATTTTCTCCTTATCAAATCTTAAGGTCTTATAATTGTTGAAATGTTCAGTAAGTTTTCGCACAAAGGCTTCACTTAAATTAATTTTCACATTTGCAAATAATAGTTGAAGGATAGTTATAATTTTGAGTCATTTGACTCGACATAGGGGAAATAATGTACATAGACATGAGATAAAAGAACTTTAACATACTTTAGCGAATTTTTGTGTTGAAAGTTGGGAAGTTTTAATTTTTTTACTACATTTTTGTTTTTATAACAAGGGTGGCCAACCCAAATGACCTGCTTTGACTCTTCGGAAAACATAATCCCGCGTGATGCATATAAAAATATATATCTTCCGATTAGATTTTGACCTGCTACAAACATTTATTGGAGAGAAAATGTAAAACAGAATGAAACAATTATTTTCTTTATTTTTCATGTATACAAACATTGATAATATAACAGTAATATGCAATGGTGAAATAATGTTTCAGTTATTTAATTAGTGTTGTAACGCACGGTATAGTTCCAAGACCGAAATGTAGGTGCCGCCATTTCAATATGGGCTTAGACCGGAAGTGTGACTGTACGAAACACTGTAGTACGGTCAGAGAGAGTTTGGATCTGGACAAGCGTGCGTTCCCCATTTCGATGTCCAATCCTGGACTATGTAAACTTTACATATTTTCTCTAAATGTTTGTCTTGTTATTGTCTAAGTGTCTGTTCTTTGTAACTGTGCTATCTTATGTCATTAAATATATTAATTTACCCCGAGATTCTATTAATTACTTTTGGTTACCCCAAGTAATGACGTAAGCGGCAGTTACAATTGGCGCCCAAACGTCGGCCCGACCCCAGCTCTCTCGCTTTTTTCCCCCACAGCCTTAGGTTGGAAGTGTTTGTCATCCCGACAATAAGAGGATTCGCACCCTGCGAATGAATATTTTCATCCAGAAAACCTGTTAACAGATAAGTGTTGTTTATTCTAAATAATCATGCTCTGTTATTGTGTGTGTGTATAAGATTATTATTATTATTCGTAGTTTATATTGTGTGTTACAGGAAAACAACATAATTTAATTTAAAGTTGATATTCATTTGTTAGTTTTCCTAATCTTTTGAAAACGAAATTTTCATTCTATCGGTTGATCTGATTAAAGCTAATTGAAGGTTAATTATTTATGAGTGCATATTTTCTTCCTAATTAAGAATTTTATGCTAATAACATGTATATGGTTTTGTTATCAAGAAATTATTGCAATTCTTATAATAATTTTTTTCCTGTTCTTTTTATGCCTAACATAAAAATAATTCTTTTGAAAGTATATGATTGATTACGAAGTATTACTATATAACATTTGAAACCTTGTATGTTATTGATAAAGTATTTACATTTCTGTTTTTATTTAAAATTTTTGGAAAATATTTTCAAGTACTTCTACTAAGTATAAACAAGTTTGTACTATTGATAACTTCAGAGTGAATGAATTAAATTGTGAACGGTATTTCTATTTAAACGTATTTGAATTGTTTTATAAATCCATTTCATGTTAACTACTGAAACTCCTTTTGATTAATAATGAATATTATATAAATATTATTATTTTGGTTTTGATGTACTAAATTAGAAGATAGCTGATATTGAAAAATTTGTTTTATTTTAATATCATCAATATGGATTTGTAAATTAATTATCACATTTTGAAATTAGAGAATTTTATTGTCATTCAGCTAGTGTACATTATAGTATAGAGTATTTTTTTTATATGTAACAGAAATTTTTTTTCAGATTGCATAAGTATTGTTTGACTATAATATTTCCAGATCTCAGAATTAATAGTTTTGAATGAACTTTAATTCATTAACTTTAATTGAACATTAATTAGCTAAATTTGAAATAGACTAAAAAACGACAAAAAATGGCTTTTTTGGGAAGGTCCAGAAAAGAGGATTTAAGGATGTTGGCAACAGAATTGGGTCTGGCTCCGTCGGACAATCTCAAAATTATTGAACTAAAAGATCTCATAACCAAAAGTGATGGATATGATGAGGAATTCGTAAAAGATGTGCTCAACGTCATTGTAGAAGAACGTACAACAACAGAAAAACAAAAAACTATGGAACTGGAGGATAAACAGAAAGCTGTGGCGTTGGCCCAACAACAAGAAAGAGAATTCGAACTGGAAAAGTTGAGAATTCAACTTGAAATGCAGAAGCTGTCACAAGCACCTGTTGTAAAGCAAAAGTTAGAAAACCCGAAGCTTGAGTTAAATAGAATTATTCCGAGATTCAACTCAAAGGAAGATGAAATGGGTCTGTACTTGACAATTTTCGAATGTCAAGCGAAGTTCTTGAACATTCCTGAAAAAACTTGGACTGCATACCTGATTGGCTCATTGCCACCTGATATAGCTCAGCTCATCGCAAGAGAAGATGAAAATGATGGTCAAAACTATGAAAAGGTAAAAGGAATGCTTCTCAAAAGATTTCGAGTTACAGGAGATAAGTTTAGGCAGTACTTCTCCCAACAGAAGAAAAACTCGGATACAACATGGCGAGACTTTTATTTCGAATTAAATTCTTATTTTGAAGGTTGGATCAAAGAATTGAAGATAACCACGTTTGATCAACTTAAAAGTCTAATAGTTGCTGATCAAATAAAAAGAAAAACTCCAGCAAATATCAAAGAACACTTTCTGGATATTTGGGCGGATTTGAACGATCCTTTGGAATTGGCTGAGAAGTTGGACGCATATGACAGCCTAAGGCCTGTAATGAAAAATAATCCAAATCAGACTTTCAAGAAGAAAGAAGAATTTAGGAAACTCTTTCCAATAAAGAAAAGTCAAGCTGTTGGAGGATACCATGATAACCACTCCCCAGGACCCTCTAGAACAGTGCCTAGATTCCCAAGTTCTAGAACTGAAGGAAGAAAGCCCATACAATGTTATGGATGTGGGACTCCTGGAGTCGTCAAATCAAAGTGCCCTACCTGCACGATAACAAATGAAATGGAAACAGAAGTGAACTGTATGACGTTATTCAACTTGAACTCAGACTTGTATCCCTCAAGTGTAATTGTTCTCAAAATTTTTGGTGAAAAGTTTGCTGTATGTGCTGATACTGGTGCTTCCCATACCATTGCAGGTGAGAAGCTATTTAAATTCCTACAAGAGCACGGTATCACCTTTACGAACAAGGTGATTTCCGTTATGATGGCTGATGGAATTCGGCAGACCATTACAGCTCTGAGAACTGTCGTCAACCTGTATATTGAAGGCAAAGTTATTCCGACAGAATTTCTAGTATTACCTGAAGCAAAAGGGAATAAGACTATGTTAGGACTGGATTTCCTCAATGCAGCTGGAATCGTTCTTGACGTCCAGGGTGGAAAATGACATTTTTACGAAAATCCTCGGGAACAGTACAAATTCTTCAAGAAGACTTTAAAAGATTTGAACATCGGTGCGTTCGACCTTCGAGAGGATGAGGCTAAACATCTATCTCGAGAACAGGCAAGAAAACTCAATAAACTTCTGGACAAAAATGAGACATGTTTCCAACCAGGGGGAGAGGCCACACCGTTTATCGAGCACCGTATTGAAACGGGTGATCACCCCCCCCCCCAATAGCAACGTCTCCCTACAAGATGAATCCTATCAAGAAAGGGATTTTGAAGGAACAGATCGAAGAACTGCTGAAGCAAAATATAATTGAAGAATGCGAGTCTCCCTACGCCGCACCTGTGGTACTTGTTCCTAAACCAAATGGGAAAGTACGTCTCTGTGTCGACTACAAGAAGTTGAACTTTGTTACGAAAGTGGATACCTACCCCTTACCACGAATGGATGATCTATTGAATGAAGCTACACCGACATCCTACATGTCAAGAATTGATTTGCAATCAGGCTACCATCAAGTAAAGGTTGCTGATGTTGACCAGGACAAAACTGCTTTCATTTGTCCTTTTGGAACTTACCGCTATTTACGTATGCCCTTCGGCCAACGGAATGCCCCGGCCACCTTTCAAAGATTAATTGACAAGTTTCGAAGTGGCTTGAAAAATGTTTTCGCACTTTCTTATCTAGATGACATCATTGTCCTTTCAGAAACATTTGACAAACATCTGGAAGATCTCGAAAAAGTTTTTGATAGACTCTCTATCTTTAAACTTCATGCAAACCGAGATAAATGTCGCTTTGCCTGTGACCGTGTGAAATATCTGGGATTCTGGATAACGAAGGATGGAATTGAAGCTGACCAAGAGAAGATCTCTGCTATTCAAAAAATTCCAGCCCCTACCAATGTGAAAGAAGTCCAGTCTTTACTACAAACCTGCTCTTGGTTTCGTCGATATGTCCCTAACTTTGCTGACATAGCACGCCCGTTTAGTAGCCTCACTAAGAAGAAAGTGGAGTGGCACTGGGTCCTGAGCAACAAGAATCCTTTGAGACGTTGAAGATGCGCTTGATGGCTTCTCCTATACTGAAGCAAGCTGACGGATCAAAACCTTTCACCATCCGCACCGACGCAAGTAATTATGCCTTGGGAGCAGTCCTTCTCCAAGGAAGTGGCGTCGATGAACATGTCATCGAATATACAAGTCGTCTGAGGATCCCAGCAGAGCGAAACTACTCTACAACCGAGCGGGAAGCCTTGGCGGTAGTGTGGGCTTTAGAGAAGTTTAGAGGCTTCGTAGAAAATCAGCAAATCTTCCTCGCGTCAGATCATCAACCTCTTAAATGGCTGTTAAGTATAAAGTCACCTTCTGGCCGTCTGGCAAGATGGGTCTTGAAAATTCAATCCTTCAACCTGAAGATTGATTATACCCCAGGAAAAGCTAACGTAGTAGCTGACATGCTGTCAAGACCATCGTACACTGAAGGTGCAGCTTCTGATGTGTGTGCCATCACTGTTCACATGCCATCCAGGAAGTCCAGTGATATTCGAAAGGGACAGCTAGAGGACGAAGAACTGAGGAAAATTATTGACTGCTTAGAGAGCATGGACAAAGATGAAAACTTTGCCAACTACACCGGTCGTGGATACTTAATGAACCAGGGTATCTTATATAGGTATTCACCTGAGAGTGAAGAAGAAGAAGCTCAACTTGTAGTTCCTACACAAGAACGAGAAAGAATCCTTCAAGAGTATCACGATGCCCCGACAGCCGGTCATTATGGGGTAGAGAACACTTACAAAAAGATTGCCTCCAGATATTATTTTCGAGGTATGAAAAAGTTCATCTCAGATTACATCAAGACTTGTCCTGAATGTAATCGCTATAAACCAACAAACCAAAAACCAGCAGGACTCTTGAGAACACCCGCCTACGCCCAAAGGTTCGAGACGCTGGCCATCGATCTCTTTGGCCCTCTTCCGGAAACTCCCACTGGCAAGAAGTGGATCTTTATTGTTGAAGATACAAGTACCAAATGGGTAGAACTCTTTGCTCTTGCTGAAGCCACTACTGAAAATTGTGCCAAAACACTAATTGAAGAAGTATTCCTAAGATATGGCCTTCCACGAAGACTAATAAGTGACAACGGGCCACAGTTCATAAGTGCTGTCATGCAGCTAACTTGTGACTTGCTAGATATTACGCAAGACCTCATCCCCGTCTACCACCCGCAAGCGAACCCATCGGAACGTAAAAATCGTGACTTGAAGCCTAGACTAGCGATTCTGGTGGGGGAGGAGCATTCGGCTTGGGAGGATAAGTTACCTCTAATTCGTTTCGCAATGAATACTTCAGTATGCGACACTACAGGGCACACGGCTGCTTACTTACAATTTGGAAGACAGTTGAGAACATCGGACGATATCAGGCATGATATTCGACAAGTTATTGATAATGATAACTTTGTACCGGAAATCACTCCGTACCTCAAAAGGTTTGCCAATTCCATCTTGGATGTCAAAGATAGAGTTGAGCAGAAACAGGATTATCAAAAGAAAAACTTCGATCGACGACGACGAAGAAAATATTATAAACCTGCTGACAAAGTTTGGGTGACCATTCATCCCATAAGCCGTAACAACAGGAGTAGGAAATTCATGCCCAAGAGAGAAGGTCCTTACCTCATTCTCACCTTGAGATCACCAGTAACATATGAGATTGCCGACCCAGCCAACCCTGACCAAGTCATTGGAACTTACCATATTTCTGCCTTATAGGACTACCAAGAGCCTGAAATGGAAAGAAACACTGGATTTGTGGCTCCTCTAAGGAAAAGAGGACGCCAAAAAAATAGAGTACCTCCTGTTTCCGAGCCGAGACATCAACGGAACCAGAGGGGAGTCTGTAACGCACAGTATAGTTCCAAGACCGAAATGTAGGTGCCGCCATTACAATATGGGTTTGGACCGGAAGTGTGACTGTACGAAACACTGCAGTACGGTCAGAGACAGTTTGGATCTGGACAAGCGTGCGTTCCCCATTTCGATGTCCAATCCTGGAGTATGTAAACTTTATTTATTTTCACTTATTTTCTCTAAATGTTTGTCTTGTAATTGTCTAAGTGTCTGTTCTTTGTAACTGTGCTATCTTATGTCATTAAATATATTAATTTACCCCGAGATTCTATTAATTACTTTTGGTTACCCCAAGTAATGACGTAAGCGGCAGTTACAGTGTGATATTTGTTTCTCTTAAAATTTTTGCAACTCGCTCTGATTGCGTGTATTTTCACAACATAATTGATGTTGCACACTTTCTTCCGTTAAGATATCCGACTACCCTAAAACTGAATTTTGCCAAAAATTGACACATTTTTTAATGATTTTATTTTATGGGTCATGTAATGAGCTTTATAAAATTACCAATTTTATCATTTTCCGTTTACTAGAACAAAAACTGCAAGTGTTTTAGTAAAAGCAGATGCCTTTACTTTAAGCAAGATGTTTTTCACTATTTTTATTTATTTATTTTTGCAGTAAAAAAGGAAACCAGAATAGCTTGCCTTAATAGTATTGGATGGTTGCTGTAATGCTGAACCAAATTTTTTTTATTGCGTCTTTAATTGCACTTTAAATTCTCTGAGCTTCTTTTGTTTCACTTCCTCATTGAATTCCTAATAGCCATTATTTGTTTGTTTTGTAATGCCTTTTTAACGTTGTTCTCCTTGAACACACTGATGGTCTCTCGTCTAATTAAACACATTAGTTTTGTGTTTTGAATGACAAAGAAATGCTTTTCTTCTCATTCCTCGTTGTGTCTTATATTATTGTCTATTCTTTACAATACTAAAAATATAAGAAAATAAAAATACTTGTACACTTATGCATCCACAAAATATGTGTATAGGCAAATTTTTAAAGCAAGTTAATCTTTATGTAAATACAATTTATATTTCCTGGGTGTTTTTGTTGAAAGTAAAATAATCGTCTTGCAGTCACAACACTTAAAACGAAAACAGAAAATAAATTTTCAGTTGAAACTGAGAGAGCGTTTTTGTTGTCAACAGCGAGTGGCCGGGAACGCTGCTCTATGCTCTACTGCGCATATACTCTACTACTTGGTAATTATGCCTAGCTTTAGCGCAATAAAAGTATTGGAGTGAAACGTGATGCTTGAAACGGGGGTGTCTGCAGTCCAATACTGCTCATTTCTAAGTATGTCTAAAAGCAGTAACAACGTTGTAATATAGAAACAGTTATGGGATTGATTTCTTTCAAAACTCTACATTGAAAACAAAAATATTGTACAAATTAGTCGTATTTTGTAAAGTTGTATTGAGTCTTGCACCCTGCAAATTTATTCAAGGCGGGTAATGGATTGGTCACTCCTATTTTAGAATGATTATTACGTATAATGACATACCTATATTCGTTTTGACAAATTAAAATGTATACAATTCGGTGAGTGAATGTAAACGCTGCATTGTTCAGCTACACGAGGGCTTTTGCCGACGGACCTCGTAAATTTGAACCATGGTCAAGTGACGAAAACGACACCTGTGCTGGCATACCCCTCTCCTAAATGCCACACCAACGGGAGGGCGTTTCAGCTGTCGTCAGATTTAACGTGCATTGCACCTCTACATGGCGGTTCTTCAGTGGTGCTAACCTCGAACTCGTGACACGCTAGCCACGAGTTAGTTATTTTGACCACTTGTCTACCGCGGTCACATAAAATTCTGTGACAATAAATCTATTCCTGAGACGTTGCTTATGCAATTGCGTAAGTCATAGTAAACCACTTAGATCTACCAGTGTGTGTCATTCTCCCATACGAGAAATGAGAGCTGCATATAGTTTTTTTTTTATTTAAAGCACTGTTTCCTTCTTTAAGGAGCTGTACTGTTTGATTTTTATACTTTACATGAAATCTATATGGCGGTGTCTATTGCGTGGTTTTGGGCTCAAATATTTGTCTAAAGATGTCGAAAAAGGCAATAAATGGCTCTCATTACACGGAGAAAAAAGAAATACTCAAAAATGAGCACATGGACATACTCATTTTGAAATGAGTTTGTTTGTATCAGATTTGAACACATGCCTTTTCGAATATGAAACATTAGATGCACTCAAAATTTCAAAAAATGGTTAATTAACGCTATCAAACGAATTAAAAAAGATATTCAGGATTAAAGAAGTTTTTTTAATATACTGGCCACACATATTTTACAGACTGGGTTTCAACAACAAATTTAGTTCTCATAAATCTTCCGATTTTTTTTTCCGTTTCTACCACGCTATCCGCGGATGAACACGTGAGTACTAGATTGTTTTGATTTTGTGTTATGACTTTAAATCAAAACAGTCTTTTTCTTGACTTTTGAATTAAAGTTTTCACCTATTTGTTTTACAAAAGTATGTGCCTTGTTTTTAATATAAGGCTTTTATAGGAATTTAGCGAAAAAATGTGATAAAAATCTGCCTTTTTTGGGCGGATTACTTAAAAATAATAAATTTAAGATATGTAGCTACCTTCGGAGCATTTTATTGAAACATAAATTTTCAACTAAAATAACACTTTTTTCTTTAAAAAGGGTGTGCATAGAGCTTAGAATTAAGGTTAAAGTGTAGTATAGGGAGGGCCCTTGGCGATGTCAAATTTTTTTGGTGACCAAAATCGATCGTCAAGCTACTTCACTTAGCGATAGGATTCCCGAAGCCAGAATGAATTCGTTATCTCACTATAATATCTATATAAAAATCCAAAGAAAAATCTCCAAATCGAAAGCTCCCCCCCCCCCCATACTACACTTGAGTCAGGAATTAAAATACAATGCCACAAAATTTTAAATTATTTTGGATAGATTGGGAATTTTTAGTGAAAAATTGCAGTTACAGTACACCTTGTATTGAAAATTCTAATTAACATATTCAAACAATATTAAAACTGCACAAAAATAACATCATTATCTGTGCCTAGAGCGATAAGATTTATAATATTTTTGAAATCTGTCAATTTTTTAAAAAAAAAACATATTTTTTCCACAAATTGTATGTGCAATAAAATGCACAAATACATACACAGAGATTATAGTCTATAATACAATTAAAATAAAATAAAAATTTTCTGAAAATTTCAATTCAATATCTTAAAAAGAAATCCATTTGTGAACTTTACTGAGAAGCCAAAAAACATAGTTTCTCGGACAATGCTTTTAAAGATTTAAATACAATATGAAAAATGTTCTACTAGTTGTACATTTCTTAAACTCACAATATTTATAGCTCAAACTTTCTTTAGCTTCATGTTTAACTAATTTTTTAACCCATTTGCTGTTTTTTGAAGAGTTTTATAGTTTATAAAAATTGTCGAGTTTAGTAAAATTTTCATGAAAAATTGCAATTAGGATCTTTTACACAAAATTCTAATGAATGTGTTCAAATAATATTTATACAGTAGATAAATAAAGGAACATCTTTATATGTACTAGGAATTAAAATATGTTTGTATTACTTTTAAAAGTTTTTTTAATATGCCAAATTTTTTGCAAAAACTCGATTTTTTAAAAAATTAATGATTTTTTCCCCCATTTAAATGCAATGAAGTACATAAATACAGTAAACCCCAAAAGTGTTCGTACACTTGCAGTTTTCTATAAAATTTAATTATTTCGACTAATAAAAATTAATGTATTGAAATTTTAATTTTTTTATGATATCTGCAACTTGTTCTTAATGGAATGACATAAATATTTTTTTTAAAGTAGTATAACTATTATTTTAAAAAATTAATAATCAAAAAGCTATTGAAAAATTACGCCACAAAAGTATTCGTACACTTAACAAAAATCTCAACATAGCTTTAAATATTGTATTTCTTTCTTAATTTAGAACTTAGTAGGATATCTTTTAGTGTCTGTCCACAACAACTTTTAAACGTCTTGGTATAGATTTAATCAAATTTTTGTAATTTCTGCATCAATTTACCTCCATGCTTCTGTGATCGTTGTTTTTACTTCCCATTATGTGTTTATATGTCATGTTTTCTTTTTATTTTAAATCTCCCCAAATATGCTCTGCTGGGCTAAATAAATTGATTGAGGAGGTGTTTTCACAAAATTTTGGGGCAGTTATAAAGACACCAGCGGTGTACATTGAGAGCAGTTCGCTTGGCGTCATTATCCTGTTGAAAAATGAAGTCGTGTTCAATATCAAATTTTGGAGAGACAATTTAAAATTTCTCTTTAAAATATTTTACTAGAGCTCATGATTCTCAATACCATCAAAAATTACCTAATTCTGAGGCTGATTTACGCCCTCACGAAAGAACATTTCAGAAAATTCAAAATTGACAGGAAAATGATTGGGATGACAGAAAATTCAACATTTTTGGTTCTGATTGGCATATAGTAGTTTTAAAGGGGAAAATAAGGCATTTAATCCCGTGAATTTATGTGGAACAAAAGCTCCCCCACCTCCATGCTTCAACACAGAGGTGTTCTTGCGGTGGGGGGGGGGTGTAAATAGACTTCAGGATTAGGTAATTTGGTATTTTTTTATGGTATTGAGAATCATGAGCTCTATTTAAATATTTTAAAGAGAAATTTTAAATTATCCTCTCAAAGTTTGGATATTTCAGACGACTTCATTTTTAACAGGATAATGACGCCAAGCGAACTGCTCTCAATGTACACCGCTGGTGTCTCTATAACTGTACCCAAAATTTTGAAAACACCTCCTCAATCAATTTATTTAGTCCAGCAGAGCATATTTGGGGAGAACTAGATTTAAAATAAAAAGAAAACACATGACATATAAGCACATAATGGGGAGTAAAAAAAAAAAAAACGTCCACGGAAGCATGGAGGCAAATTGATGAAGAAATTACAAAAAACTGATTAAATCTATACCAAGAAAATTAAAAGTTGTTGTGGACACTAAAAGATATCCCCCTAAGTTCTAAATTAAGAAAGAAATACAATATTTAAAGCTATGTTGAGATTTTTGTTAAGTGTACAAGGACTTTAGTGGCGTAAGTTTTCAGTAGCTTTTTGATTATTGATTTTTAAAAATAATAGTTATACTATTTTTACAAAAGTAATTATGTCACATTCCACCAAGAACAAATTGCAGATATAAAAAAAAATTACAATTCCAAAATATTAACTTTTATTAGTCGGAAACAATAAATCTTACACGAAATTGCAACATTTTTGGGTCCACTGTATATTCACAGAGATTAGATTTTGATTCTAACACAGATACAACTAAATAAAACATATGTTCTGAAATTTTAAATTCAATATCTTAAAAATATTTTGTGTAGGGATCAGCATCTGGTTTTGTTAACTCCAATTCCAGTTTACTAATTATGCTATAACTTTGCTTCTAGATATCGTAGAAACAAAAATAGAGTGTTTTATGGAATCTGAAATGTATAGGCTATAAAATAAAAACACAAAAGTAATTTTGAAAATTTTCACCAAAACTGAGAATTTTGGTTAGTCACATATCTTAATGAAATTTACTTGATTCATAATAAGTCATATTGTTTGATTTTTTGGGCACTTGCTTATAGGCAAATAATAATTTAAGTATTATTTTGCTACATTGGAATAATTTTAGTTTTATTTTCATATTGAACTTTAAAATGGCTTGCATGTCTTGAAAAAGGCAAGCCTACAAAATATATTTTTGTTTTCAATTATTAATCTTTTTAAGAGACTAATTTCTAGTAAATATATTTTAAAGAACTTTTTTAGCTTATTGGTAAACTTATGGAAAATGTCTCAAATTTCTCATAAATAAATTATTCAAAAGAGTCAACTATTTCAATACATTTATTTTATGATTCCTTTCACCCTCATTTTCGAATATTGAAAGAATCAAAATTTACTGAAAATAACACAATGAGCAAAATTAAAGTTAGTAAAATTGAACTTAATCTATTTCAAGAATGTTTTTTTTAATTTTCAGTTTGGGACATAGCATGTAAAAATTAAATCTACTTTAATACTAATATTTAATGGATATTTTGTATTATTAATAGTTGGTCTACATTGTTCAAATTGGATTCCTCTTATAACATAGTGCAGAAGGCTATACTCTTATGACCATTTAAAAAATCTTATTAAATTGATATTTAAAAGAGAGAGAGAGAGAGAAGCTGAGTCAAAGTAAGTTTTAATTCGCAACATATTGATCTTCTGGTTTATATTACACCTTTACTATGTTTTATTTATTTGGATGAAAATGAATGAAGTATATATATCAGATTCTTTATATTTAACCCAATATAAATATATTTTATACTTTTACTCATTAAAGAAAGGTGGAGAAAAATTATATTCTTACCGTAAAATCTGGCATATCATGGATACCATCGTATTACGTGCACTTATACATTCAAGTAGCAATTTTTAATTTCTATATTTATTTGCTGTATAATGTGCACCCTCTTTTTCATGAAGAAACCTGAGATGTATGTGAGCCATGCTCTTAAAGTTTGAAAGTCATTTGTTCTAAGCTTTAGTAAAAAATAGTATACATCTAGAAGTGCAACCTTTTAAGTTTATAAGGAACGGCATTTCTTTTAAATGAACAACATTTCAATCTATGTATAAATCTAATTTTTTCCTTATGCTCACGTTTTTTTTCAAGCTCTCATTTTTATACCTGGCATATAATTTGCACACGTAAAATTCAATCTTTTTTTTGTGTTAAAAGTGTGCATTGTACACCAGATTTTACGATACATATTACCACAACAATGCAAATGTTCAAGATAATGCACCAAGTTGGTGACCCCAATTTTGTATATGTTGTATGCGCCAGATTGACAACCATGTGTTCTTATATATAATTTCTCAAATATGGTTGCAATACTATGTAAATACCAAAAATTTATACATCTTGGGTACAAAAACTCCTGTTTGCAGGTATGTTGTACACAAGTTAAAAATCATAAGAAATCTTGGTACTTATGTATTATCGCAACCAACTGGCGACATTATATGAAATGAAATACCTGTTTGCCAATTCAGCACATACAACACACAAGAAATTGGAGGGTACTTGCATATCATCGCCAACTCTAAATAACTCGCTGAGTTGGCCACCCCGATTTCCTATGTGTGTTACATGCTGAATTGGCAACAAAGGCCTTCATTTCATATGATGTCACCAATAGGTTGCAATAAGACGTAAGTACCAATCGGAGTTGCTAACTAGGCGAGTTATTATTAGATTTGGCATTTGTTGGGATAATACCTAAGTGCTGAAATCCGTTCAGTCTGACACACATGAAGAACCATAAATTTAAAATATAGTTTAAAAAAACACGCTTTCATCAAACTAAAATCTCAATATAAGAATAAAATGATTAATGAGAAAATTAATGTTATTGTGGTAAAAGCATGGGGGCCTTTGTACTACATTTTTACACTAACTCTGCATTTTGGAATAGAACTAGTAAGAAATTATAACAATTAATATTGAGCACCCCACGCTTTTATACGCAGTTATTATTTTTCCAGTTTCAATTTATTTATTTTTTATGCTTTTCTTGGCATTTCTAACTCATATTTTTCTAATTTGTTTTCTATAAAAAATTACTTATATTTTTGCTTTTTAATGTAATTCCTTTTTTGCCAGGAATAAGCCATTCTTTTAAATTATTTTCCCTTTGAGTTCTTAGTGGGAGACTGTCATCGTTGATTGAAAACTATCGGATGGCAAAATTTATTTTGCAGAGATTTCAAAACCACTTCTAAAAAGATATTTTATGTGTAGTGTACTGATAACAAATTAGTTCCTGTATATGTATATATATATATATATATATATATTGTTTCAATGTGTGGTATTTTTTGAACTGTTGTTTTTATAAATGCGAAATTCAGAAAGACATGCCTTCATGTGTAATATTTTTAAAATTGTTTTTTTTAAACCTTTATCTTGTTTCTAAATTATGAATGCTTTATTTTTAATTTGCATTAATTTCATTTCTGCTTGTTAGCATAAATCTTCATTTTTAATATTTCCACTCATAATTTATTTTTAATTTTGCACATAGTTCAGAATTTTTCTCTTTTTTTATATGTATATATTTTATGGATAAAAATTAATCTATGAATTTCATACATTTTGCACTTTCTGCCAAAGACCATTAGTTTCACATTGTAGATTTTGTCGTCATGTTCTAAATACTCATATGGGCGTAGCATAACACTACATGTGTTATGCTAGATTTTGTAGATAGCCATTTAGAAAACTATAAAATTATGAACATCATTTGTAAAAATTTTACTCTATTGAGGAAAATTTCAAAATTCCTCTCAGAACCAGCTATTTATAAATTCTTCAGTAAATAATTTAGATGACTCACATATGCTAACATGTAATTTATTTGAAACAACACTGTTTGAAAGGCATTTTCACTCACATTTCATAACTCAAAGACATGATTTGATAAAAAAAAAAAAAAAAAGCTGTTTATTTACGTATTTTTATACACTAGAACCTATATTTAAAATGATAATTCAATGCATATTATATTAAAACCGCTGTTCTGTACAAATAAGGATGGAGTTTACTATAATATAGATTAGATAGTGTTTATAAAAAAATCAATAAAAAATAACTTATTGAAGAAAACATGTTTCAAAAATCTCACTTATATTCTTGTTTATTTTTTAATGTACATATGTATGGGTACAATTTCCAGAATAAATATTTCAACAATATGATTTTCGTTTGTTTTATTTTTCTTGTTAACAGTGAATAATTGAAAAAAGGTATCGAAAATAAAATGCTGTACACCGAGTAAAATGGCTAAATTATCATTCTATTGGTCCTTATGATGTTATTTTTTTTTCTAAATGGGTGCTGAAAACTTCTCTAAAAATTCTTTCCAGTTGGTTAAAAACTAAATGCTTTGTTAATGCAAAAATGTACTGTTTTAGTTGTTTTTACATTCTTCTAAGGACTGAAATTTTTAAATATTTTAATAAAAAAAAAAACATTAACTTAAAAACTATAATATTTGTTTTCTTTAATGATAGGAGAGTGTAAAATCAGTTGATTTAACAAAAAACGAGCTTAAGTTGTAATATAGCAATGCATTTTCTTTATTTCCATCTAGATGGATGTGTTTCTATTTAAACAAAACAATTGATATAAAGAGTACATACACACCTGGGCCTAATGAGTGTTAGTTTAGTCAAAATGTTTTTTTCTTCAGGTTACATAATATGCAAAAAAGCTATTTCTTTCTGGCATTGTTTTGAAATTTTTACTTTAAAAAAATCTGTTATTTATCACAATGTTTCCTAGATATTTCTAATAACTTATTATTGAAGGGCTGAATTTTTTTAAATAAAAGTTAATTTTTTTTCTGCTCGTATATGATTTTAAGGAAACAATATAATGCTTCTAGAGAAACATAAATATAAATAATGAACCAAATTGCTTCTGGAACTAATTCGAAATGCATACACATTTGTTTAACTTTTACATCGAATTTATTTTTGCAGTTTTCAAAGATTTATATTTGTGGTATAAGTTCGAAGACATGCAGTTTGTGATCAAATAATAGTTGCATTTTTTTTTTGAAAAGTAATATTTTCGTTGATACTTGCGTATTGTCGCCACCGTATTGGCGACATTATATAAAACGAAGTACATGGTTGCTAATCCAGCGTGTAGGACACATGCGAAATCGTTACTGCCAATATGGCGAGTTATATTTAACTTAGGCACTTTCGCGATAATACGTGAGTACCTTTCTGTTACACACAATAAATGTAAAATGAATTTTGATTTCGAAGTTAAGTGTAAAAATTTGATGAAATGAAAAAAAAAAAATAATACGTCAGATGAAGAAAGTGAAAATTTACAACTCAGGTATCACATTTTTAAATCCCTTAAGATTTGGGTTAAAAAATATTTTTCTGTTAAAAATTTATATTAGATACAACAGTATCGAAAATAAATGCTATACATACTCATTTTATTGCTTTAAACTCATATTTGATACATTAACAAATTCCAAAATAAGTGCATTATGTATACTCATTTGGATCTTTCATTCTCAAAATTTTGATCCCGTAACCAGAGGCGGATTAAGCTAGTTGGAGGCCCCTGGCGGTAAAAGGTTTGAGGCCCCCTGGGCTTAAGAGTCGAAAAAATTCGCTGACCTTAAATTCTCAAAATAGAATGTATAGCTAAAAAAAAATTAACGACTCAAAAAAAAAACTTTTAACTTTATTTTACAGAATTAAAAAAAAAAAAACCTTACTTTAAAGCTTAAATTTTTGCTATATAACTTTACGTCTTGATTTTTTTGGGGCAAATTCATCGATTATTTTTGCAGTATGTTGTTCTATGTATAAAATGGCCATGCTGTTCAGTTTGTCTTCACCCATACTACTTCTTAAATATTTTTAACGCGCTTTAAAACCGAAAAAGATCTCTCACTTGATGTATTTGATATCGGTATAGTTAAAAATATTTTTAAAAGTATCTCAACATTAGGGAAAGTCGAGACCATTTCTTTTGCAACTCGATAAATTTCTATTGGAGTGTTCATAGTATCTTTGTTTTCTTTTAAAAATAGCAAAAACTGATCCAATTCAACGTCAAAATTAAGCGATTCAATATCGTCTTTGTAAATATCCTTTAATTTTTTAACAGCTTTCTTCTTAATTTCAGAAAACCTCTCGTCAAAAAATACAAAAAAAGGGTTCTATAACTGTTTCATATATTCCAGCTCTTCGGGATAGTTCTGCACTTGTCCTATCGCATATGACATAGAATGAGTTGAACAAGAAATATTCCCTATTTTCAAATTCATGACCTTCTTTAGTTTCACAGAAAATAATTTTTCGCTTTCGCTGGCTGCAAGCTTGTCCAACTTCCTTTTCAAATGAGAGCCCTGTAAAGCAGTTTCTTCTTGTTCTACTTTTCCAAATTCATTCCTGAGATTTTGTATATAATTTTCTAAAGATTTCAGTAGATTAGATCCTTTTAATAGCTCACACCCAACTGATTGTAATGCTTTGCTAGTAGCACTCACCCTCTGGAGTATGGTATCCCAAATCACGGTCATTTGGGAAGTTTCATACTTTCCCATGTGTTTCAAAAGTACCCAATGATTAAGTTGGCTGTACGCTAGCCTCCGGCAACAGAGTTAGCCGCGGTCGACTCAGTATTCCACTCTTTTACCAAACACCCAAACGCAAACAAAAATATAGCCCCAGCAATTTTTCTTTATATATTATTATTTCTGATCGCAATCTGATGTACTTTCTTAATTTTAATTTCATTTTTAAATTTTTAACTTTTAACCTTTTTATACTTTTCCCCACCTTACAATAAACATGGCAAGTGTAATTTTTAATGCTCCCTCAAATTCAAGATAGGGGATGAAGACCTCATCAGAGATCATGTGTCCCAATGGCCATTTTGCCTCCAGTATTGTGATCTCCTCCTCATTTGTATCACGGATTTCAGCCAGGTCCTCTTTTATTTGTGTATAACCAAGTCTTATAGCTCGTACGGCATCTGCTTTTGCTGAATATCGTGTATCTGAAACTTTTTTCACAGCTATTGCATGTTTACTCCTTTCCAGATTTTTATTTAAAATTCGCCAGCGATGGGTTGACACAGAAAAAAATAGAATAATTTCTGTACAAGCATAAAACATTTATTTGTATCGCTACAACTTTCTGCTGCTAAATTTCCTACTAAATTTAAAGAATGACTGGCACAAGGAATATAAACTGCGCTTGGACTGTGTTCTTTAATACGTGCCTGTAGATCAGAGTACCGCCCGGACATATTAGACGCATTATTAAATGATTGCCCCCCCTCTGCAATTTTTAATAACCAGTTCAAATTTAGCTAAAATTTCTAAAGAGCATTAATTTTTTTTTTAAACTCATAAAATAACATTTAATTTTTTTTTCGAATTTTCTGTGTGTGTGTGATTTAAAGTATGAAATTTCCGATTTAATACACATATATTTTGTTTAATTCTTTTACTCTTTACAGAAATTATAGTATAATTTCTAGAACAAAACATAGCTTAGCTTCCGGATTACTTATAATCAAAATTATTAAAATGTCTCAACCAAAAGTAAGCATTCAAAAATTCTAAGATATTCTTTTAAAAACTGGAAAAAACAATTATAATACTCTTGATTTGTAAAGTTTTCTTTTAAAGTTTCTAAACATAAGTTAATAAAACATTAACTGAATACAAATGTTTTTTACACATTCTAGTTTAATATTATACTTGTTTGTTGTTTCAAAAATCTTAATACTTTTGACTAAACAGAACAATAAAACATTTCCAAAATAATTTGAAATTTCTAAGATAACTCAAAACTGTTTGACAATCGCCACAATATATCACAAAAGAAATCTACAATTTTTCAACTAAATTTATATCTTAATTACATTCAAAGTTCCATTTCTCAAAATTAAACAATCTTACTACATATTGAATAACTTTTCCCATTTCTATTTTGTTTGAAATCACTCTCTCCTCTCTTCTTATCTACTTTATAAATTGTGTTTATCATATTTTTATTTCTGTAATATAGTTTGCTACCACTTAAAATTTTTAAACTAGGAGCAATTAAAAAAATATTACCTATATTTTTCAACACATTTATTATTGTTCTGTAAAAATAAACATTTCATTGAATGCTCTTTATAAGAAATTCCTGCTATAGTATTGGCATTGTTGCTTTTTTTAAAGATTTTAAATATAGTTATAGATTATATAATTTTGATTAACTTTATTAGAAGCATACAGAATGTTATACAATATTTTAAAGAAATTATGCATTTTAAAGTAATTATACGATTTTTATGCATTTTTATAATTAGTTACACATATTTCATTATTAGATTGCACTGAATATCCTTTCAAGTTGTCTGGACAAAAGAATTAATCAAAAAAGTATCGCGAGCAAATCACTCTTAAAATGACAATAAATACCAAAAGAATTTGTGCTTTTCAAATTTAATCTTACAAAATAATGGTTCTCTTAGCAGTTTTAAAGTATATTTGAAAAATTATGTGTTTATTTCACGTTACTCAATAAAAAGAAAGAAAAGTGTATTTTTAAGTTAACTTAATATACATTCTTTCTTTGAAAATTCTTTTAACAGTTTGAAGCAATTTTAATGAAATATTTAGAAATTATAGATTGGCTCATATATTACTAAACAAAATTATCGTAATACGTTAGGATTACAAACAAAAAATCAACACAATAAATATAATAACATTTTATTTCAAATTCGAGTTATTGTTAGGATTCTTTTAAGTAAGGCAAATAATTAATGAATGTACTCAAAATCTGATTAATGTTTTGTATTTTAAATGAACTATTATCGCTTTTTATAACTGACTCAAGAAATTATTTTTATAAAAGAGGCAAATAATATTTTTTCATTTGAATAACAATGCCAATCGAAAATGTTTTAAGATTCAAGCTACGAAAACACATTTAAATATGTTAATAATCATAATAATATTCTAAGAAACTGATTGCAGTTATTTATATTTATGTATGTAAATCGAAAAATAAATCTATACAAAAATAAATAAAATTGAAGTGTCTATTTGTAATTTCAAATTAGCAGCTATTTACTAAATGCATTTAAGGGTATATATGGTACTTATATCAAAAAATCAATTTTTAAAATTTTTGTCTGTCTGTCTATCTGTCTGTCTGTCTGTTTGTTCCGGCTAATCTCAGGAACTTCTGGTCCGATTTTAAAAATTCTTTCACCGATGGCAAGCTACATTATCAGCGAGTAACATTATTTTATTATGATTCAAAATCCTGATATCCGTTTACAATTATAATTAATTAAATGGGGAACCAGGTTTATCGTGGTTATGTTATATCAAATACATTTTAAACACATTTTGTTACATAATGCTGTATTTTTTCTTTCTTAACTTAATTATTACAAAATTAAATTTCAGCTAATGATACATCTTCTTGTAGATATAATCTATCATTAAAATATAGAGAATAGAATAATACGACAATTGTGTGAAATAAGCAAAATAAATTTCGGTTTTTTCGGTCAATTTATTGAAAACGGTGTTTTGTCAAATTTAATGCAGTCGCATACTATTGAAATTGAGGCACCACATATCTACGAATAAAATGTTTCTGTGTTATTTAGCAACCAATATCACAATGTGTAAACAATGTATTATATTCTAATTGTAAACTATGTTTTACATTGTCTCATTTCAAAACTATTTACCAAATAACAAATGTACTCATATTTGTTATCAACAGTATAAAATATGTTTAAAAAATATAATGTAATTTTTGCAGAAGTTTACGAAATTTATGAAAATTCATGTGTTTTACCAGTCCCAATTTCATATACGTTATACGTTGAATGATATTTGATTATTTGCACGCTTCTTTAAAAAGTTTGTTTGTTTACATATACACATGTGAATGTATAATCCAATAATTTATGAGATAAAACGTACTTTTATTTTTAAAAAAATGCTACAGTTGCAATTTGATAAAAATTATCTGTGTCATTACACATTTTGCGATATTCGATGCTTTACCAGATTCTTTTATTCACGTTGCGCGATACGGTTTTTATACGTCATTATGAACTACAATTGGTACAATTCTCTGTATAAAACATTGGATGAGAAATAATTGATATACACTAGAGGATTGAAAAAAAATCTTTGACTCAAAAGCAATTTTTTTCCGAACTTCAGAATTTAGTAAAGTGAACACGGAAGAATAAAAAATAAACGTATTACTGTAATATGGTAGAATAAACTATTTTTGAAGCAAATGCATGCAATGCATTTTTACGAAGTAGAAAAAAATAAGATTTACTCACTTGTTTCTTTCCCCCACTAGTCAGTAAGAATTAGGCTCTTATGACTGTCTGAAAAATCGGGGGAGGAGAGTAGAAAAACTTGATAATTAAATTAAACAGGAATTTAAGTATGATGTCCATTCCTTTAAAAAATGTGTATCATAAAGTTAAAATGTGTTTTTTAAAATTTTTGGGGCATGCTTAGAAATAAAATTCAGTTTTATATTTAGATACATTTCTATGTCGATAAACTCTATTTAAAATTGGAAAGTATATAAAATTACGGCAGGGGAAAATCTTGTCAAAAAGTCTGATGGCTTCTTTTTTTTTAAAAAAAAAAACTTAAAACATTTGCTGTATATTTTTAATGATTTAAATTAATATAAATTTAGAAATGCACTTAGTAATTTGTAAATAATTAGAGGGGGGGGGATATGATTTTTAACATAGAGAAATGCATCCCTTTTATTTAAAATAATTTACTGTAGAAACAACTGTGTGAAATCGTAGTTTCTAATGTTGCTAAGGTAAAAAAAATTTCAATAAAACCTTTTCGCTCATTTTATACGCATTTAAATAAGTGAATTTATTTCTGATTCGGCATTTAATATAGTTATTTTAGAAAAAGAAACCATAAGAGAGTTCTCGTTTCATAAAAAACCGTAGAGTTCCATAAAAAAAACCATAGCATACTATGGTTTTTATGGAACGAGAATTTTTGCCTTTTAATCTTTCTTTTTATAAGAAAACTTTGTAAATTAGGAATAGCTTGTAGGATTTAGGCTTTTTATTCCATTTAATAAAAAACTATAGCACAGGCAGTATGTAATTAAATTCTTGTATTGTTCAAACTCATATTTCATTTGGTACAAAAACAAAAGGGGGAATCGCTTACTCAAATGTGCATTCAGCAGTAATATGTAATGAAACCCTCATTTTCATTAATCAATTTCTAGTATTAGTTGACTCTCTCTATAGATTTATTTATCTTGTTCAAATCTTCAATCGTTAATAATATACATTCTGTTCATCCTATCAAGTTCAAATAATAGTTTTAAACTTGTAGAGGATGACACTTGATGTTAATAAAGATTTTTCAAATTTTAATTAATTAATTATCGATTTTTCAGCCAAACTAGCCATTGTTACAACAATTCAGACAAACCATGCTCTTTATTCAATTCCTACTATAAGTTCACTCTATCCCCTTATATGTAATATAAAAATAGATATTTCTTTTCGTAACATTTAATGTGAAATTTAATGATTCAAGATGAATGCCATATTTCGTCATCTTTTTCCCTCCAGACACTAAACCTTCCCCGTAGACTTAGTAACGCCTCTGTCTAGAAGCACAGAACCAGTAGGGTTCTGGAAAACCCCATAAATCACGAGATTGGGGGAATTTACCTGTTCGCTACCTCTTCCTACTTTCCCCATCGTTGTTCCCCAAAGTCGGGACTCTTATGCCTGTTAGAAAGCTTTGTAACACGTTCTTCCAGTGTTCTCCTTACGAAGGAGAAACTCCATGATTTGAATAAAGATCTTGAATTCTAAAGTTGTTGTTACTGGGTCTTTGAGATATTTCATATATATATATCGTCCAAATTTTCAGCTGTTAATAGAATACTTTCTATTCATCCATTCAAAGCAAGAATTGACTTAAAAAGAATTTTTTTTTATATTACCTGTTTTCGGCATCAATTTAGTAACGAATTGAGTCGAGTTTATACATAATATGCATAGATGTATGATTATATTATGGTAGGATGTGCTAATTTCTGTTTGAAAATGAGTTTAATTTATAACCTGATTTAGCTTTCAATTATGCAATATATATATTGTTTCTAGTTTATTTGAGAAGTCTGCTCTTTTATTTTTACACAGAGAAAGAGTTAATACTTAGTCTCATAAAATGCTAAGCTTTTAAAAAAAATTTCGTTTATATTATACAAAAATATCAGAGAAACTCGATTCATTGTCAGAGTGAAAATCATGGCTTCCGGTCAATCTATCATTCGATTCTTGTATTCTTATGAATATATAAACATATTGAATTGTGTGTGCTGATAAAACAAGTATTTACGAATACGTAACGATTAAACTGTAATTTGACGACCCTGAGCGAAACAAATAATCGGTTAAATAAAATGAATATTCATTAGCTCAATGTATCTAAAATTATAATCAAACATTGTATTATGTAATACAGAAAATTTAATCTGAAAACAAGCATTTCACACAGTAATCACTTTAGTAAAAGCTTTTTATTCTGCATCAAATTACTTCCCTTTCGACTTACAGTAATTACATTTTTGAAAGATCGCCTCTAAATCATTCTTGGTTTTATTTGAAATACTTATTCACAACCTTTTGGAATTTGTCTGAGTAATCGTATTATTTAAATTAATCAAATATCGTTTCGTTAAAAACCCGGAGCTTCAAAAAACAATCATAAACAAGAATATGAGCGCTTTCTGCTCGTAATTGTATTACTTACCATGCAATTACATAATTCAACTTTTTATTTAAAAAATATTGAAAAAATCAAGCATTTAAAATAAGTTTGTAGCATGTATTTAAACTTGCAATTTCGAAAGATGGTTATATATATAGATTTTAGATGTGTAACATCTTTCCTCTCGATTGCTGAAGATTTGTGTGAGTGATTTCGTGAAAAGGGACAGAAATGCGTAACAGGAAGTTGGGGAAGCACGTGCTATTCAGTGAAGTTCTGCTTTTTCTCCTTCATTTGGGAGGGGCTCCACCCCTATCCACAACGGTCTAGGCTGTGGGATCTTTGTTTTTGTTTTCTCACTTTAGGACCAGAGAAGAAGCTGTCCTTTAGGCAGAAACGTGTTTAGACAATGACGAACGTGTTTCGATACCTGACTTCTATTGCTGCGTACAATTTAAACGACCGGGCCACAGAGCAACTGGTGTTACGATCTATCATAAACAGAACAACTCACATGTTGTGGACATATGGATATAACTTACCGTCAAACAAGTGGACTGGGTACTGTTAGTCAAGATATTGGGGACATGTGTGCGGTAAAATGCTTTTTTGAAAGTGAACAAACAGTGATTTCGGTGGTCGTATACATTTCTCCGAATCAAACGGTTCAAAAAATTAAAGATTTCCTGCATTTTTTACTTTTGCCGTACACCGAAGGTGTTTCTGCTCTTTTTTAAAAAAACTATCACTCGCTTCCCATGATTTTGAGTGGTGATTTTAAAGTTAACTTCAGTTTGCTAGAAGGCCGAGCCCCTAATAGCTTTCTGAATGATGAACTCAAGCTCGAAATGAACACAAATAACAGTGGTACTGTTATTGACGCTATTTTTCAAAGGTTTTTAAATACTTTGAAAACACAAGTGTCATATTTTATATCATAAATTATCATTACTGCCCTTCCCCAAATTGAACAAGAATAATTATTTTTGATAAAAAAATTGCATTACTCCTTGTGTTAATTAAATAAATTTTTCATTAAAGATGTAATTATTCCATAGAAAATTATTTAAAAACATAATCGATTTAATTTTTTTAGGATTTAAGTTGCTGTTGCGAATTTACCGCGGTAATATGTCAGATGTTACACATCGTATGCGACTACTGTAAGGCTCGTTATCTATCTAATATGCTTTCGACAAGAAGCCAGCTTATACCGTGCGACTACGTCTACGTCAACAGGGAAAATGAAATGTTTGGCATCGTATTCAAAGCAAGCGCCGATATTGGCGAGAAAATTGCTTTGCTCTGTAACCCTGCAGAATGTCAACCTCCTCTTTCCTTCCCCTTTACTCATGTCATCCCTCTCTTTCCTTTCCTTTACTCACGTAAAAAAGTGCTCTCTATTTAACAACTTCCAACTTACTTGTTTATTGTATTCGGATTTAGCGCGGGCTCTACATTTTTGAATGCAATTTTTAGGTAAGTTACGTTTTTTCTTGTACTGGATTTAGATATTCTATCCATCGTTTTCAATAGGTTTTTGCTCAGTATTAACAGAAAGGGGAAAGGTTGGCCGGCCACAGAATGTGTCCAACCCCATTTTTATATAAATTATTTTATATATAAGCTATCCTAAGACAGCAATGTTTACATTACTGTAGCATCCATATTTTTATACTCAACTCTATTATTTTTATTTGTTTTTCATGTATCATTTCTAAAATCTATTGTCTGGTTAATTTGCAACTTCAATTTCTTTCAGTTTTGATAAATGTATATTGATCTCTCCCTTGTAGAAAAATTTTGACTAGAAATATATGTATATATATATATATAATGATCTATTTTTCATGTAATTTAGGCCAGTCGAACCACCATGTGTACATAAATTTTTCACAACTTTTATCGAATAAGTGAGATTTTACTGGTCACGGATTCATCAACTATTTTGTGACACCCAACTGATAATAAATAGTATTCATTGATTAGAAAGGTTTATTTAAACAGAAAGAAAAGTAGAGTTAATTCTTTCTTTGAATATATGTTAATGGCCAGTCACGTACACAGAATATTTTTATAAGAAGGTTTATATTTAAAAAAAAACATAGCTGCAAGCATCGAGACGTAATTTTCATGTTAAAATTACAAATGTGTTGGTCTCTGTGTGGGGTTTGAACCGCATCCTTCTGCTCACCTCTCAAAATGGGATTACTGATTAAAATTATGATCAGATTGCTTGATTGTTCAAATAGAAAAAAGGGGGACAAAAAAAATATCACTTTCTGTTTATCTTCCATGCTTTTTGTTTTGTTTTTTGTTCTTGCATTAAACAAAATCAGACATTTTTTGTTGCACAATTACCTCTGTTATTAATCAACCAATAATCATTTATTATTTACTACTGAGAAACTCATTAAAAATGAACAAAATAAAAAGTGTCCGAAAATATTTCTTATAGAACAGTGACAAATCACTTTATTTATAGCATTTTATTTAAGAAAAAAGACAAAGATTTAAGCATTAGCCTTTATTTATATAATTTAGCTAATAAAATGTAAAAAAATTGTCATAAATTTATTTTGAAACTAAATATGATATAGAGTGTTGGACGAATTATTTAAAAATGTGAATAAATGCCTTTCACAAATAAAAAACAATTAACCTAATAACATAACAGAAACATTGATTTATTTTAAAATTTAACTTGCATGTGTGAATTCAATCTGATATAAATGTGAATTCATTCACCTTTAAAATATACTCCCAATAAATATATTATAGAGAGAAAAGTTTTTCTTTTCTTATTATTTGCTTCTTTATATCTTAAAAAAACACTTAACTCGAAATATACCATTCATTTTTAAAGTATTATTAATAAGAGTAAGTGGATTATTAGAAGCTTATGTAATAAATTTTTTGTTTGTTATTTAGTTCCTACAAACTTAAATCCATTAAAAATATTCGAATTTTAGATGAATGAAAAAAAATTTAAAGTGATTATTATTTTTACAGTGAAAATTAGATATATAATGGAATTTAACTGTTATACTCTAGGAAAAGAAGAAAAAAGTGTTTGAAAAACAATTTCCCTAATGGAAATAATTTTCATATTTCAATGAACCACTAGGGCATAGAAAAAATGCTATAATGCTAAACCTGGGACAACCCAAAATTATTGTATCATTGCACATCTACCAATGAAAAGCAACTTCTTTCCCATTAAGCGTCTAAAGGGAATTCTCCAGGCGAGAGCCACTGTAAAGAGCACCTGCTCTTTAATATTATGTACTATTTTGAAGCAGTAAGTATAACTCACTGTCAGAAGAAATGTTTTGCAACTATAGCAGTAAGTACCTATTATACACTAGGCAACAAAAAACAACTCTTTGTCTGCTTTCTAATTTTAAATAGAATATTCTTACAAATTTTGGGTTGAAAAAAAAAACAAATATGTAAATGAAATTTATTCATTAGCTCTTGTTTTTAAGATATACCACAGCCCGTCCATTAATTTATTGGTAAATTTTAAGAACAAAACATTACTAACTAATACGTACAATACAATAAATCATGTTTCAAGAAACCATGTTCATATCAGAAATCAGTAGTATTTTTTAGTTTATTTCCTTTGAAAATTTCCTTTTGAAATGCCTCTTCTATATGGAAGCCCAAGTATCCCTTATAACTGTCCAGCAGTAGTTTGTGAGCATTGATTCATCCCAACGACCCTGATATATACTTTCCATTGCTGTGATACCTTGATGAAACCTTTCACTGTGTTCACATCGCTTTCAGTTCCACAGTTTTTAGGGAAAAAATCAAAATGGGAAAGTAAAAAATTAATCTTTAGATACATATTGCATCCTGGGTCATGAAAATTTTGTACGGGTTCTCTCACCAACTGTTGATAGTTCTCATCCTTTTTGCTGTCTAAAAATCCTTATACTACACTTATCTTTGAGACCTAAACATAGATGAAATGATTTACCTTGAGTTGTAAAACGAAAAACAGCAAATATCACTTGAATCGTGCACTGTTGCCTATTCTTGTTCTGCTGATGCTCTAGGTTAGATTCAAAACACACCTAAAGAAAAATGGTGTGGTTACCTGCCTTTCGTTGAAATAAAAATCTTTCCTGAGGCAAGAGCTTCCATCTACCCACTCAAATGAATATCAAAAAGATTATACACAGAAAGTAACAATGAGTAAAAATACAGCTATTTATGAATATCGAGTTCTGATTCTTGAAAACAAGAGCTAATCTGAAGTTTTTATGATGATTTTTGTGTTTAGCAGACCAAAATAGTTTATAATAAACTATTTTTGAGCTCGAAACAATTTCGATTTTACCTAGTGTTTTATTAATGCTTGCATTGTCTTTCATTGTCAAAAGTGTTCGTTTGCCAATGTGATACACCTTATTTTATAGGTTTTCACTTAGTTAATTAAACTTGTAAAATAAGAAATGATCCTGGTATAAAGGATGAAAATAAAACATTATAGCCTCCCAAAGTGCAGAAATCTGACATGTTTTTTGCTGAGGTATATCATATCCTTAGAGATGTAAAAAAATATCCTAAAGGAAACTTGTAATAGAGACCAACACATGGGGGAGATGACAAGGAATGTTGCATTTTTTTCGCATTACTATTGCTTGTTATGCAAAATAATGTTTGTAGGAGAGATTTCTGTTTCAAAGGAAATTTGCGTTTTATGTCTGGATTATGTTGTGATTCTTTATATGAAAAAAGTGATATCACTACTGATATATTATTTTGTGAACCAACAATTCAAATCATGTATTTTGCCGAATGAAAAGACATCACTAGCGCAAAATTTGTCACCAAATACTTATAATTTTTTTCTGTGTCTGATGTGTGTTGGAACAGCTTTCACTATTGCCTGTATATTGCTTCATTTAGTGGCAAGTTTTGATTTTACGAAATTTGTTAAAAGTATAATATTTTAAAACTGAAATTTCATTTCCAGGAATCACAGCATTTGAATAATTGTGAAAAATGTTATGTAATATTCAAAGGGCAAAACTTTCATGAAGTATGGCATTATTTTAAATACTTTTAATTAATATTTTTTAAACTTTATTAGAATGTTATCTGGTTAATGAATGTGAATATTAATTGTATATGATATACAAAAAAACCCTTAAATGTAGAAGTGATTATTTTATTTACTGTCAAAAGTGTTACACATTTTTATTGGCTTTAAAAATTAAAAAAATGAAGCAAAAGAAAATTGGTATTTTCCTATACAACCATTGACCAATTTTGCCAAATAAAAAAGACATTGTCAAATGCAGTTATCATTATAATTGTTTTCAAACAAGCATAGAAAACAATTTCCACTGTTAGCTGTATTTAATGATTTTTATTTGAAAAAATTGTCAAAGTATGATACATAATTACCATAAAATCTCATTGAACATAAATTAGCTAATGCGTACATATCATGCAAAGATTTCATAGAGGGGCTTGAAGTGTATTAATGAATAACAAATTTGAATATTTTTGTGGAACTTAAAAGTAAAATGATAAAATAAAATATGTGTGTAATTACACATTATTGAGAGACTTGATTAACTACATAAAAAAAAACTTTCCTATTGGATAAGTTTAAAAAATCGAAATGTTTTTACCTTAATTATTAATGCATAAATTCAATTAAAATGAATGATGCTTAAAATAGAGAATCTGTAATTGTGTTTCAGTTTGTCTTTCTATACTACTGAATAGAAAAATAATTATAATTTTATCATGTATTAATGATAAAAACTTGGTACCCGGATGATTTCCACCGTGAAATATTGTATATAATTTGAGAATTTTTTTAAAGATTTTTAAAAATTTTTAACCATTTAAGAGTATATTGTTATAGTCACTATATATAATGAGTCATTTATCTTACTTTTCCAAATTTTATCACCAGGCATATCTAAAAAGTAAACAATATATTTCTTTGGTGACTTTAACTAATTGGAGAACTTTGCTTAGAACAATTTTTTAAATGAGTTCATTAATGTTAAAAGCAGGCATAAGCTACAATATCTATTGCTTTTTTCATTTTTAGTTTATTTCAATATATAAGTGTCAGTATATATATAGGCTTTTCATTCAAATTGAAGAAAAATGTAATTAGATGAATTTTACTGTGTTTAAAGTGGAATTTACTGTGCTTCTCCTTGATTGACTTCTACTTTGTTGGATTCCTTTGAAATATTTCATGTTTTATTAAAGTCTTATTAATCCTGATTTCTGGCATCATTAAATTATGTTTTTTAAAAAATATATTATTCTCAAAAAAGACAAATATTGAATGTGGATAAGTGCACTTTAATTCTGTGTAAATCAAATAGTTTTCATGTATCAGTATTTAAGAAGGCATAAAAAACTGCCCTTATTCAAATTAAAAAATTACATTAAGAAAGAATCAGATTATATAAGATTGTTAAAAATAGTGTCTTTTTATTCTGGCATGAATAAATTTCTATATTTCAAGGGATGCAAGCAAAGAAAAATTATATGTTAAAGTGAACAAAGTCAAATCTGTCTGAAAATTGAATGGAACCATTGATTTTATTTGGTTAGAATGCTGATGAATAATGTTCAAATAAATTTAGCAATAAATTTATTACAATAAATTTGAATGGTATGAATGTTTTTTAGTAGATAATGTGCCAATGCATAAGTTGAGAATGTATTTGAAATGTCAGGAATTATCATTAAATTTATGCAATGTTATAATAATTTACTAGGTGCATTTTAGAGCGAGTAACAATTCATGAATCAATCTGCAATGGCACAATTACTTAGAAGAAAATACTTATATAATAACAAAATAGTATTAAACTTATCTCTTTATGTATAAAAAAAAGGGA
Organism: Trichonephila clavata; assembly: GCA_019973975.1. Taxonomy (NCBI): domain Eukaryota; kingdom Metazoa; phylum Arthropoda; class Arachnida; order Araneae; family Nephilidae; genus Trichonephila; species Trichonephila clavata. Next base: position 20,297 of record BMAO01022415.1, on the reverse strand, counting down.
GAAAATATCTAAAAACACGTCTTAATATCACTTAATATCATGACTTAATATCATGATTTAGAAAAATAATTCATGATTGATGATTCAGAAAAAAAAATCATAATTTACAGTAAATAACAGGCAAATGAACCACTGTTTTAGCGCGTTTTTCACGTAGTAGAACAAAAGCACTATTAGGACGCAAATTTCGTCTTGGTTCCATATTTTGTCGTACTTTTTTCTCAGCCAATAAGCAACCAATTGACCTCGGGTTTGCGGCATTTGGTCGCATTTGTGCCCTAGATAAGCCGAATCATATTTAAATTTAATAAATTTTTTTTTTTTTAAGTACAGTACTACTTTCTGTTAGTAAAAAGTTCATTAGTTGCATTATTGTAAAATACAACATGTGAAAAACGCGCTAAAATTACTTGGCCATGCCAATGATTGATATCTTGTTTAATATTGGGGGACAGAGAGAGAAATGACGGTTGCGCGATGTACAATTTTCATTAAAAAATACTTTAATGCATGGTTAAAAATAGCAGGATCATCAAATGAAGTAGCATATAATTTGCGAAAAAGCAATTAAAAAAGTAGGGCAGTGTTTTAAAAAATTAGCAAAATTCAGGAAAAGTCGCACGATGTGGCAACACTGATCCCGTACCAGATTGAATACGCATGAGCAAAGCCATAATATATCCTGCGAGCGGAGAAAACTGGTACCCTTCTAGATGTACACTACATTGTAAGATGCTACCATCTAGTGAGAGAAAATATAGTTTGTGCTACAAATTCTATTAGGTCATTTATTACACCCGTTAATAAAACAAATTTATATCATGCTTTTTTATGTTAATATTACTTTAAATTAATAACTTTATAAGTACAATGAAAATCGTTTATTATGAAACAGAGGGACAGAAATATTTTTTTCGTATTAAAAGACATTGCAAAAAGAAAAAAGAGGGGGGAGAGCCAAAAACTTACATTCAACAAAATTAATTTCATTAGAGAACATTTTTTTATTTAGATGTATTCAAACATTTCCCTAATTCGCTCTCTTTTTTTTTTAAATATTTGTTAATAATGCAGAGTTAGTTCTTCCAAAATCTTTATAAGTTTCCGTTTTCGTCTTTTGTTTTTGATCCCTTAAGAACCTAATCTTCATTTTATGCTGAAAAGAAATTTGCTTTCCCCCCGGATCTCTTTGCCATTGTGATGATAAAAAAGTTCTTCTAAAATAGGGGGAAACCAAAACCATATTTTTTTATTTTTACTGACACTGCAATACACTCGTCACCGTATTCCAAAGCCAACTGATGAGAGATTCAGTGGCATAACAGAGAAAATTAGGGCCTCCTCACAAAGTCAAGTTTTGGGCCCTCACCCGTACTTAGCGTAAGTTAAACTTTGGGTCCCTTGGAATTCTGGGATGTAGGTTAGGCCACTTGAGAGATAAGATGTTTTTGTGTGTTGTTTGTAGGGGTGGAGGATAAAAGGCTCCTGTCACAGGTTGTTTCGTAGGTATTTCGAAGTCAAATTAGCTTCCTTTCCATCAAACAAGAAACCCCCTTTTTTCATTTCATACCCCTTTTAAATCTCGCTTGCACGGCTGGTGTTTCCCGTATTTTGTTCATTCCCAAAAGGGAAATATTTTCGTGTTTAGCAATTTTCGTTTCCTGTCGTGACCATTCTATTATTTCGTATTGACCGATATTTCGTCTTAAGCGTTTTCACGATAAACGTATTTCGCTGTAATTATTTATATTATTACACAAGTTTATTATTTTCCATTCACTGGAACAAGAGAACTGCAAGTATTTTAGTTACTGCAAGTATTAGATGCCATTACTTTAAGCAAGATGACATACTTTAAAATGCATTTTACTCGAAATTTGTTTTTTTAGGCGCTCGAACGAAGACAGTGATTGCTCAAAAAGTTTTGAAAATATTTTCTGAAATTTTTTTTGTATACTAGTAAAAGTGTTTTAACCTTCAGATTTATCAATCACTGTTTTATTACAAAATTTACAGTTTCTTATGTGAATATAATCACTGTTTTTTAAAGAAATTTCGTATAATAGCTAAGATAAAGTCCTCTAGTTTTTATAAAAAATAAAATATCTCTTTTTCTGAAGGTCATAAAAAAAGTTGTCGCAAGTAGTCGGATACCTGAAGAAATATTGTAGCAGGTATTTGGGATTCATAAGAAAAATTTATCAGTATCAAAATTAATTCATAATATTTGTAGATTACCTGAAAAAAATACCTTGATATATATAGTTTTTAAAATTTAATCACAAAATTTGCCCTTTGTAAATAAAAAAAATTGTTGTTTACAATGAATGTGTAAAATTGAAATCAATAGATTGAGTAAAATAAACATAAATTCAAAATAAAAGTATTATCATTTAATACAATTATTATTTATTGTAAAATTCAGCCTTATATTTATTCCATTAAGAGTTGGATATTTTAGAGGAGAATTCAGTTTTAATCAGTTCATTTTAACAGTCAAATTTTTCCTCAAATATCTCGAACAATGTTTGTCATTTTCTTTTCATACAGAAGGTCGTTCGCGCTTTATGGAAACATTTTTCATATTTAATTTTTATCCATGAATACAGTATTTTTAGGGGCAATATGCTTCTATCTGATAACCTAGATTCTTGATAATAGCTCCAGCTCAAATTTTTTTCATGAAAGTAAACTTTTTCTTTGTTTTGCCATGCAAATTTTGCTCTATTCCTCATAAACCGTTTTCCTAAGTCCGTTCAGCGTGCTAGGATGGCCTTTTTTAAAGACCTAAACCACATATATGTATTTGGAGCTTTTTTTTTCTTTCAAGTGACCCTTTAGAGCTATTTTTGCGCTGTTGTCATAGTAACGATTTTGAACAGCTTTTTCCCAGTGAGCTGAAAGAATTGCTCGGAGTTCCAGCCATTGGGATCCTTTGACCCTACGTCATAAACAAATGGCAGCCTTGGCTTCGTCATATGCATCAGAAATAACGCATAATATTTTAATGGCGTAAAATATTTTAAACAGACTGACGCTCCATTTCTGTTTACGACCATCAACTAAATTGCTGGCAAAATAAAAGAAATAATATTAGATGTACTTTTTCCGAAGCAGAAAAATCGGCGAATAATTTTTCAATGGGAAGATGTGGCATGGCTGATGTCACTGCATATCGTTTTTTTTTTTTTACGCTAACTCTTCACCCTAACAGCTGCTTGAAACGGTTGTTCAAAAGAGACTACAGTTGTTCCGAGACGTGCCTGTGTGATAAGGCCTTAAGGCTCGTTTTAATTAATCGAAAACACTAAAGTCCATTGGAGCAGCATAGGTTGATTTTACACTTATTTCTTCAAAGGGGATACATTTTTATTCCTGTTTCTGATTCTTTCTTTGCTAAATAAGCAACATTTGACTTATACTTGTGTCTATATGAAGCTCTACTTCATCAAGGTCCTTTCCATATAAGATTGGAATTTCTTCTTCAAAAATTGGCTCTAATATATTCTGCTGATAGTAGAGGGAATTATTATGTGGCTTTACTTCTGAGTTTTATTTTTAATTTACCGTTAGAGAAAATCCTGCACCTAACATAAATCCCTTTGAGAGCTTGACTTTAAACTGACGAAGCCATCTTGTACAATCATTCCCATCAGTTGAACAATACAAAATTGATCTTCTTTTAATACAGTCCCTTAAATATGCCCTCGCCTCACCAATTGTTACCAAAAATTTCCATTTTTTTCAGCAGTTACGTAGTTTTTGTATAATTTTTTACAATTTGTTTTCTTTCAATGTTTTTTTAAGAAAAGGAGATGAGCTGTAGGTTTAAACATCTTTTTTTTTTTTAATTTTAATCTTTATGAATAGCCTAAAGTGTCGGAAGACATTCCTAGTTTCCATGCAATGAATCTTTGAGTCAGCTGATTTAGTTTTTGGATCAGAGACTTCACTTTCTTGATAGTTGCCTCTTTTTTTAACAGTCTGAGGATGAATCTTCGTGGTCATGTTTTCATTTTTATTTTCACCAAGACGTCTTTTCAATTTCTAATTTAATAAATTATACCTTTTACTGCATTACAGTAACCGAGATTCTTACACCACTTTATAATTTGTTGACACAAATATTTCTCCTCAGAAAGTGCAGTTTCGTAATCGTTGAGCCATCTATCAATGTAAGAAACCATATTCAAAATAAATCTTTTATTTTAAATTCCAGTCGAAAGGAAACATTAGTAGGCGATTATATTCTGAAGTTGCCAAAGTTTTATCTCCAAGGGCAATCGCGAAAGTGAATTACAAAATCGTTTCCATAAAGTGTGAACGACCTTCTATTTGATTAATGTTAATGTTCTAGAAGCATTGCCTTTTCTTTTTTCATGGGAGAATCCCATGTGCTGGCTTCTTTTGTTTTTACAAATGAAAAGTTGCTCTTTTACCAGCTGAACTTTAAAGTTGAAAAACTTTTCAACGAATCGATTAATAGATTTTTGATGGTTTTTCAAATTTGATAATAAAAATTCAATAAATTTCACTGAACTCCGCTTCCGATTGATTTTGCTTACATTGCTGGGGTATACAGCATAATCAGTGAAATTCCTTTTTCAGCCATGTTTCCAATGTCAAACAAATGCAAATAAAATAGCATGTGAGATCAGAATTGTAATTTTTAACAAAAGCAAAGTCTCAAAATGAATTGTTTATAATGGAATTAGAAGTGTAGCAAAGTCCTCTGAAGAGTTACCTCAAAACAAGTTTGCATCCAAATTTGAATTTTATCCCTTGTTTTGACTGTTTGTCACTGATTAAAAAAAATTAAATATTTTATTATAGTGATAAAAAAAATAATACTTTCTTTTAACATGTGATTATAACTTGAAAATATCTTTTTTAAAATTACAATGTGTATAATGTATGACACTTTGTACGAATCACTATGTATTCGCTTTATTCTCAATTTCAAAATAAGGTAGAACTATTTTTCAAACAGTTTGGTAAATTTTCTATCTTACTTCTTCTTTCTTCTTTAGCACGACAGCCCGGGGTGGGTCAGGTCTTATAATAGTTTTATACAAAATAATTTTTGTAGATCTTTTTATCAATTTCGATTTTAAAAAAGTTCTAAGGCCATAAATTCAGCGATTAGCAGCAAGAATTCTTCTTTTTAGTTCAAAGCCTATGTCATTACAAGAGTTAACATTGGAACCCAGATATGTAAAACTGTCAAACAGTTCGATCTATCTTCTTAATTTTCTATCTTACTTAATCCTGTGAATTTGAGGTAAAGCGAAATGCAGTTTAGAAAACGGAAGTTGATTGTTTTCTTGAAAAGGGACAGAGCAAATGAAATATTCCCGGGCAAATGGAAATTATTTGAGTGAGTCTGTAATGTAACATGATATTCTGTGAAATATGTGCATAAAATATTTTTCTCGTGAAATTTTAATTAAGTTTTTGCATTGGAAAATTTAAAATGCTGATAAATGTTTATAATGGTATTGTGTATAGTATAGCAAAGAATGTAGAAGGAGATATTGTTTCTCTGAAAATCGGAAACTGTGATGTAGTTATTTCGTTTAATTATATTTCCTAGTTGTACTATGTTTATTCAATATTGATATTGAAGGCTATTTTTATTTTCAGAGGAATAGGAGCATTTAGACAACTGTAGAATTCCAGAGTCAAACCAACACAAGAAAGAAAATCAGAGGCGTAGAAAAAACCCAAGATGTCTCTGAGAAAAATTATTAAATTTTTGTGAAAAAAGATGAATGACATAACATATGGAGTGATTTAACCAAGTTTTCTATGTTTAAGTCGGAGGGTTCTTAAAAAAGATTTCTCTTAGGAACGATCATTTTTGGATTTAAAACTACTATTTTCTTGCTCAGATAAGACAGTGCATTATTAGCTATGGAAAAAAATTATTGAAAACATTCTGTATAAAAATTGTCAATATATTTTCATTTCATTGATGAATACTTCCAAACAGTTTTGCATTAGGTCTCACATGGAAAGGCAGTTAGGTGATATGAATTTTGGAAAAAGCTTTCGAACACAAAAAGCTTTATAAGCTCTTAAAATATCCAATTGGAGAAAAGATTTCTATGCTGTTTCAAACATCTTCCATTGCATGCTACAAAACATTTGTTTAAAATATTGTATTTCATCACCAAAAGTATTGCTCTTTTTGGAGGGTTTTTACTTCAAATCAATCTTTCACCAATTATAGAATGACAGTGTTCTATTTATCGTTCACTGCAAGCTTATTGTTTTATGGAACACCATTTGGTATTTGTCCTTTTTGAATTTTGCTCTAAGTAAGTATGTAATAAAAGTATTGCGACATACCTTTTAGGTTTCGTTTAAATAGCAGTACAGCCTGTAATTTAGTCAAAAATCTCCACATTCATACAATTTTGCAATATTTGAATACATTTTAGAATATTTTCAGCAAGCTTATTTCGAAATAGTTTCTAGATAACTTAATTAATGAGAAATTTCGATATACAGCGGGATTTTATTTTGTGAATTAATTTAAAATGCAGCTAGAATTCAGCATTACGTTCGAATCATAAAAAAATATATAATTAAAAGCGGCCATCCACAGAAAGGATGCACCCTTGTTATGTCAGTTAAAATAAAATAAGGATTTACGTGATCTCACCTGAGATTTCCAATTTTATAAACTGACAAAATGGCTACCTCTAGAAATGATATCTCAAAATGTCACTTGAGTAATCAGCCCAACAGCAAGCTTCATGTTTGGGAAGTGAGCGACAAGGCTTTCTCACGAAGTGGTAATTTAAAAACTCACCTACGTATTCATACCAGGGAAAAGCTTCATGTTTGTGAAATATGCAACAAGGCTTTTTCACGAAGTATTGATTTAAAAAAACATTTACGCATTTATTTTGGAGAAAAGACTCATGTTTGTGAAATATGCAACAAGGCTTTCTCAGAAAGGGGAAATTTAAAAAAACACCTACGTATTCATTCCAAGGAAAAACCTCATGTTTGTGAAATATGCAACAAGGCTTTCTCACAAAGTGGTCATTTAAAAAATCACGTACGTATTCATACCAAGGAAAAGCCTCATGTTTGTGAAATATGCAACAAGGCTTTCTCACAAAGTGGAGTTTTAAAAACTCACCTACTTATTCATACCAAGGAAAAGCCTCATGTTTGTGAAATATGCAACAAGGCTTTCTCAATAAGTAGTTATTTGAAAACTCACGTACGTATTCATTCCAAGGAAAAGACTCATGTTTGTGAAATATGCAACAAGGCTTTCTCAAAAAGTGGAGATTTAAAAATACACCTCCGTATTCATACCAAGGAAAAGCCTCATGTTTGTGAAATATGCAACAAGGCTTTCTCACGAAGTGGTGATTTAAAAACTCACCTACGTATTCATACCAAGGAAAAGCCTCATGTTTGTGAAATATGCAACAAGGCTTCTTCACGAAGTAATGATTTAAAAAAACATTTTCTTGTTCATTCTGGAGAAAAGCTTCATGTTTGTGAGATATGCAATAAGGCTTTCTCACGAAGTGGTGATTTAAAAATTCACCTACGTATTCATACCCAGGAAAAGCCTCATCTTTGTGAAATATGCAACAAGACTTTCTCACAAAGTGGTAATTTAAAAACTCACCTACGTATTCATACCCAGGAAAAGCCTCATGTTTGTGAAATATGCAACAAGGCTTTCTCACAAAGTGGAGATTTAAAAATCCACCTACGTGTTCATACCAAGGAAAAGCCTCATGTTTGTGAAATATGCAACAAGTCTTTCTCACGAAGTAGTTATTTGAAAACTCACGTACGTATTCATACCAAGGGAAAACCTCATTCTTATGAATAATGCAACAAGGCTTTCTCACAAAGTGGTCATTTAAAAATCACCTATGTATTCATACCAGTAAAAAGCGTCATGTTTGAGAAACATGCAACAAGGCTTTTAGTCAAAGGGATGATTTTAAAATACATTTATGTATTCTTACCAAGGGAAAGCCTCATATTTGTGAAATATGCAATAAGACTCTCTCTCTATGCGGTAAATTAAAAGAGACATTTACTTATTGATACCAAGAAAAAAGGTTATGTTTGTGAAATATTTTAAAAGAATTTCTCTGACATTTGTTTTTTAAATGTACATATATGTATGTAAAAATTATAGTTTGAAAAAAAACTAAAAAAACGCTTTTATACTGAATCGAACTAAAAAGTAAAAAAATAATTCTTAATAAAGAATAAAATGATTAACGAGAAAATGAATGTTATTGGGGTAAAAGCGTGGGGTGCTTTGTACTACATTTTTACACTAATTCGGCTGTTCGGAATAGAAGTTAGAATTTATAACAATGATACATTTATAGAACACCCCACGCTTTTACCCCAATGACATTAATTTTCTCGTTAATCATTTTATTCTTTATTAAGAATTATTTTTTTTTACTTTTTAGTTCAATTCAGTATAAAGGCGTGTTTTTTAATTTTTTTTTCAAACTATAATTTATTTTTTAGTTCGAACTACAATAAAAGCGTGTTTTTTAAACTATTATTTATTCATTGTTGAATTTATCCTTGAGTTTGATATTTGAAGCTGGAATTACGTGGCTATGGAATTAGTCTTGCTCTTCAATGGATATTAATTAACGGGTCTGAAGTGTATTTATTTTCTCCGTTTACGAGGCCCCGGATCAGTCCCGTATCGTAATATTAGATTCCGTCTCTTTTGAACAGGTCAAACAAATAAAAGTGTGTAAAGAAGAAAAAGTTCGAATTACAAAAAATTTTAATGTATCATGTTTTTTACGGATTAAATATTTTAAAATTCCTCCTTATTGTTTTCTTTTTTCACATTTTCATGCATTGCCATCCACGTCCGAGCTATAGTCCGAATTTCAAGTCTCTAGCTCCTCAGAAAGTCACACAGTTTAAAATCAATTACAAAATTCCACCCGTATAGACATTAAAGAAAGCGAGTTATTAAAAACATGGTAATATTAAGTGTCAATCGTTTTTTCACCTTTTAAACGTGTTCCTTTCATGTTAATTCGTATCATTTCTAAGCGTATTGCTATATAAAAAAAAAAAATATTTAGCAGTTTAGAACGCAAATTATTTTTTTCCCTTTTTTTTATTTTCAGAATAATGTTTATATTAGGGTTAAAAATTGCTAACACACACCCACCCTCCACTTTCTCAGATACAGAACACTTCTTTTGTTTGTTTTATTTCTTTTAACCGCAAGTGTTTTTTATACTTGCATATATAATTGGCATTAAATTCAAAACACTTTAGGGTTACACCTTATTCTTTTAGTCGCCAAATCTGGAAATGATGTAGGAAATTAGTCGCCATGTCTGAAAATGGTATATGGAACTAGTCGCCAAATTTAAAAATGATATATGCAATAAGTCGCCAAATCTGGACGTGATATATGGATTTGTCGCAAAATCTGATTATCCTTATTCCTGACGAGCCTGAAAAAGACAATGGAACAAAATTATGAAATTATTGTATTGTCATCGGTCCTTGAGAAGTGTGCGAAATTTCGATTGAATCCGATCTTTTTAAATGGGTAAAAATCGAGTTCTAAGATTCCGTTACATGCAAGTGAAACTTATAAAAGCGTGTTAAAAAACAATCATTTCTGTTTAGGATATCATGTCTTTTATTTTGGATGCTTGTTATTTGATCCAATTTATAATTTATGATACTATTTGCCCTTTTAATACCATTCAAAGAAAGTTTAAAATGTGTCAAACATCGTTTCTTTCGAAGTTGTTTAATTTAAAATGACATTTGCTCAACCACACGAAGGAAAAGTTTTATATATGTGCAATTTTTGAAAATGTTTTCTCTAAAACATATTACTTAAAAATACATTTGCGCACATTCGTCTCCCCAAAATTTGAATCTTTAAAATTATATATTTAACAGTTTATATTTTTCACAAAATTCAATTTAAATTATTTTCTCCTTATCAAATCTGTAAGCCTTATACTTGTTAAAATGTTCAGTAAGTTTTCGCACAAAGGCTACACTTAAATTAATTTTCACATTTGCAAATGATATTTGAAGGATAGTTATAATTTTGAGTCATTTGACTCGACATAGGGGAAATAATGTACATAGACATGAGATAAAAGAACTTTAACATACTTTAGCGATTTTTTGTGTTGAAAGTTGGGAGTTTTAATTTTTTTACTACATTTTTGTTTTTATAACAAGGGTGGTCAACCCAAATGACCTGCTTTGACTCTTCGGAAAACATAATCCCGCGTGATGCATATAAAAATATATATCTTCCGATTAGATTTTGACCTGCTACAAACATTTATTGGAGAGAAAATGTAAAACAGAATGAAAAAATTATTTTCTTTATTTTTCATGTATACAAACATTGATAATATAACAGTAATATGCAATGGTGAAATAATGTTTCAGTTATTTAATTAGTGTGATATTTGTTTCTCTTAAAATTTTTGCAATTCGCTCTGATTGTGTGTATTTTCACAACATAATTGATGTTGCACACTTTCTTCCGTTAAGGTATTCGACTACCCTAAAACTGAATTTTGCCAAAAATTGACACATTTTTTAATGATTTTATTTTATGGGTCATGTTATTAGCTTTATAAAAATACCAATTTTATCATTTTCCGTTTACTAGAACAAAAACTGCAAGTGTTTTAGTAAAAGCAGATGCCTTTACTTTAAGCAAGATGTTTTTTTCACTATTTTTATTTATTTATTTTTGCAGTAAAAAAGGAAACCAGAATAGCTTGCCTTAATAGTATTGGATGGTTGCTGTAATGCTGAACCAAATTTTTTTTTATTGCGTCTTTAATTGCAATTTAAATTCTCTGAGCTTCTTTTGTTTCACTTCCTCATTGAATTCCTAATAGCCATTATTTGTTTGTTTTGTAATGCCTTTTTAACGTTGTTCTCCTTGAACACACTGATGGTCTCTCGTCTAATTAAACACATTAGTTTTGTGCTTCGAATGACAAAGAAGTGCTTTTCTTCTCATTCCTCGTTGTATCTTATATTATTCTCTATATTCTTTACAATACTAAAAATATAAGAAAATAAAAATACTTGTACACTTATGCATCCACAAAATATGTGTATAGGCAAATTTTTAAAGCAAGTTAATCTTTATGTAAATACAATTTATATTTCCTGGGTGTTTTTGTTGAAAGTAAAATAATCGTCTTGCAGTCACAACACTTAAAACGAAAACAGAAAATAAATTTTCAGTTGAAACTGAGAGAGCGTTTTTGTTGTCAACAGCGAGTGGCCGGGAACGCTGCTCTATGCTCTACTGCGCATATACTCTACTACTTGGTAATTATGCCTAGGTTTAGCGCAATAAAAGTATTGGAGTGAAACGTGATGCTTGAAACGGGGGTGTCTGCAGTCCAATACTGCTCATTTCTAAGTATGTCTAAAAGCAGTAACAACGTTGTAATATAGAAACAGTTATGGGATTGATTTCTTTCAAAACTCTACATTGAAAACAAAAATATTGTACAAATTAGTCGTATTTTGTAAAGTTGTATTGAGTCTTGCACCCTGCAAATTTATTCAAGGCGGATAATGGATTGGTCACTCCTATTTTAGAATGATTATTACGTATAATGACATACCTATATTTGTTTTGACAAATTAAAATGTATACAATTCGGTGAGTGAATGTAAACGCTGCATTGTTCAGCTACACGAGGGCTTTTGCCGACGGACCTCGTAAATTTGAACCATGGTCAAGTGACGAAAACGACACCTGTGCTGGCATACCCCTCTCCTAAATGCCACACCAACGGGAGGGCGTTTCAGCTCTCGTCAGATTTAACGTGCATCGCACCTCTACATGGCGGTTCTTCAGTGGTGCTAACCTCGAACTCGTGACACGCTAGCCACGAGTTAGTTATTTTGACCACTTGTCTACCGCGGTCACATAAAATTCTGTGACAATAAATCTATTCCTGAGACGTTGCTTATGCAATTGCGTAAGTCATAGTAAACCACTTAGATCTACCAGTGTGTGTCATTCTCCCATACGGGAAATGAGAGCTGCATATAGTTTATTTTTAATTAAAGCACTGTTTCCTTCTTTAAGGAGCTGTACTGTTTGATTTTTATACTTTACATGAAATCTATATGGCGGTGTCTATTGCGTGGTTTTGGCTCAAATATTTGTCTAAAGATGTCGAAAAAGGCAATAAATGACTCTCATTACACGGAGAAAAAAAATACTCAAAAATGAGCACATGGACATACTCATTTTGAAATGAGTTTGTTCGTATCAGATTTGAATACATGCCTTTTCGAATATAAAACATTAGATGTACTCAAAATTTCAAAAAATGGTTAATTAACACTATCAAACAAATTAAAAAAGATATTCAGGAATAAAGGAGTTTTTTTAATATACTGGCTACATATTTTACAGATTAGGGTTCAACAACAAATTTAGTTCTCATAAATCTTCTGAACTATTTTTCGTTTCTACCACGCTATCCGCGGATGAACACATGAGTAATAGATTGTTTTGATTTTTTGTTATGACTTTAAATCAAAACAGTCTTTTTCTTGACTTTTGAATTAAGGTTTTCACCTATCTGTTTTACAAAAGTATGTGCCTTGTTTTTAATATATGGCTTTTATAGGAATTTAGCGAAAAAATGTGATAAAAATCTGCCTTTTTTGGGCGGATTACTTAAAAAACATAAATTTAAGGTATGTGGCTACCTTCAGAGCATTTTATTGAAACATAAATTTTCAACTAAAATAACACTTTTTCTTTAAAAAGGGTGTGCATAGAACTAGGAATTAAGGTTAAAGTGTAGTATAGGGAGGGCCCTTGGCGATGTCAAATTTTTTTGGTGACCAAAATCGATCGTCAACCTACTTCACTTAGCGATAGGATTCCCGAAGCCAGAATGAATTCGTTATCTCACCATAATATCTATATAAAAATCCAAAGAAAAATCTCCAAATCGAAAGCCCCTCCCCCATACAACACTTGAGTCAGGAATTAAAATACAATTCCACAAATTTTAAATTATTTTGGATAGATTGAGAATTTTTAGAGAAAAATTGCAATTACAGTAAACCTTGTATTGAAAATTCTAATTAACATATTGAAATAATATTAAAACTGCACAAAAATAACATTATTATCTGTTCCTGCAGCGATAAGATTTGTAATATTTTTTAAATCTGTCAATTTTTTTTAAAAAAAACATGTTTTTTCTCACAAATTGTATGTGTAATAAAATGCATAAATACATATACAGAGATTATAGTCTATAAAACAAATAAAATAAAATAAAAAATTTCTGAAAATTTCAATTCAATATCTTAAAAAGAAATCCATTTGTGTGAACTTTACCGTGAAGCCAAAAAACATAGTTTCTCGGACAATGCTTTTAAAGATTTAAATACAATATGAAAAATGTTCTACTCTAGTTGTACATTTCTTAAACTCACCATATTTATAGCTCAAACTCTCTTTAGCTTCATGTTTAACTAATTTTTTAACCCATTTGCTGTTTTCTGAAGAGTTTTATAGATTATAAAAATTGTGGAGTTTAGTAAAATTTTCACGAAAAATTGCAATTAGGATCTTTTCCACAAAATTCTAATGAATGAATGTATTCAAATAATATTTATGCAGTACATAAATAAAGGAACATCTTTATATGTACTAGGAATTAAAATATATTTGTATTACTTTTAAGTTTTTTTAATATGCCAAATTTTATGCAAAAACTCGATTTTTTTTCCATTTAGATGCAATGAAGTACATAAATACAGTGAACCCCAAAAGTGTTCGTACACTTGCATTTTCCTATAAAATTTAATGATTTCGACTAATAAAAATTAATGTATTGAAATTGTAATTTTTTTATGATATCTACAACTTGTTCTTAATGGAATGACATAATTATTTTTTTTAAAATAGTATAACTATTATTTAAAAAAAATTAATAATCAAAAAGCTACTGAAAAATTACGCCACAAAAGTCTTCGTACACTTAACAAAAATTTCAACATAGCTTTAAATATTGTATTTCTTTCTTAATTTAGAACTCAGTAGGATATCTTTTAGTGTCCACAACAACTTTTAAACGTCTTGGTATAAATTTAATCAGTTTTTTGTAATTTCTGCATCAATTTACCTCCATGCTTCTGTGATCGTTGTTTTTACTTCCCACTATGTGCTTATATGTCATGTTTTCTTTTTATTTTAAATCTAGTTCTCCCCAAATATGCTCTGCTGGGCTAAATAAATTGATTGAGGAGGTGTTTTCACAAAATTTTGGGGCAGTTATAAAGACACCAGCGGTGTACATTGAGGAAAAGTGAGCTGTTTGCTCTCAGTTTTGAAAATCGTTTCTCGCAGTGTAGCTCCCACCTTCAACAAATTAGAAGATAACTGTACTTTCATTGTATGTTTCTATTACAATTCTTTTAACAAGAAAGGTAAATCTGAAAAAGAGATTACGCGAAAATCCTGCTCTTAGGAATCTAATTTTTACAACTATTTAACCATCAAAACAAATTATATATATATACTAGCTGGTATACCCGTTCTTCGCACGGGTCAATTGAAAATTAAACAATACAGATTGAAGGATAAAGAAATTTTTAATGATTTAATTTTAAGTGATTTGCAAATTAAACAAAAAGATTTTTGCTCCAGTTCAACATAAAAACCACATTTGTTAAATTTTGAAGCCGTAGATCTAATAGCACTGATAAAAAGGATGTTTTTATTTTTTTATTTATAATGCTCCGTAGCTATCTTGTGAATGTATTTTTGAAAACAACTTTCTAAACTGATCTCTGCTCAACAAAAGTAACACATTGTTACAAATTTTGTGTAATGAACGCTTAAAGTAGTGTAAACAATTTATATATGTGTTTAATTCGATAGCTCTAACACGTAAGTGGACTGAAGAGTCTCTAGCACATATTGTTCATGACACACAATCACGACACAGTTTTCTTGTAGACTTGCGTTTATTATTTTCTCATAACTTCTGTACATTTACATTGGAGTTGCAAGGCATGCGCAGTTCAGGCAGCGCAATTGGGATTGCGCAGACACAGTTTATACTTACATTACTACAGACACAACGACACACTCTACTCTTTTAATTACACAGATAGCGCTTCGTATGCCGTGAACTGACATACCGCCCCACATTGCACTGGTTACACCATGCAATCACTGTATTAATAATTTACACAAAATATATCTAAACTGTTCATCACTTAAATTCCACAAGACACTTAAAGAAATGCACTATATCATTGAAAATAAAATTAAAGAAACAATTTACTTAAATTGATTAAAACACACACAAAAAATAAATTTTATCAACAGTATTTAATCATTTGGCATTGGCAAAACACAAACTTTAGATATGGCTCTTTTACAAGTACTAAATTGAGTTTTCACTTTAACTACACGAATTTTGTTTTTTATGAAGAAAGGACCACAAAAGTCGACACCCGAGCAGTTAAAAGGGTAGTCCGTGGTAACCTTTTCCTTAGGCAGATTGCCCATTATTTGAGATGATATAAAAGGTTTACATTTAAAACAGATTATACATTTATGAACAATTTTTCTACAAAGATTGCGACCATTGAGAGGCCAAAATTTTTCGCGAACATAATTCAAAAGTGAAAAAGCACCAACATGAAAGTATTTGTTATGCAAATATTCAATTATCATACATGACAGTTTATGGATTTTAGGCAAAATAATTTGATGTTTTTGATTAAAAGGAAAATTTGTATTACCTAATCGGCCACCCACTCTAAGCACTCCATCTGAATCCAAAAATGGATTGAGACTTTTCAACTTACTTTTTAGCAAGATAGGTTTTTGTTTTTCTATACATTTTATTTCTACTGAAAATTCTTGCCTTTGTACACTTTTTATTAAGAAGATCTCTGCTTTCTCCAATTCATCTACTGTTAGTGGGCCACTGGCTTTGACCTTCCTCCTCAGGTTGTTTACGAACCTAAAAATATAACTTAAGATACGCAAAATGGTTAAATAGTTATTACTAAGGTTACACAAATTGTTCACAAAGTCATTCACATAAATTTTAAAAACTGGCACTTCATTCTCAAGTTTTTCACGGACACTGTTCTTCAGTTCTGAATTGTACGCATCGTTGTTTTCACTAATGTTCACAGGTTTGTTCGGATAATCACTGCCAGATAGAAACTCTGGACCGTTCCACCACATTTCTTGGTTCAGAAGTTTGTCAGGATCTACTCCACGAGAAATCAAATCTGCAGGATTCTGGTTGGATGGCACATGTTTCCATTGCCGTACAGGGAACAAATCTTGAAGCTTAGCAATTCTATTCTGCACAAATGTTTTAAGGTTCATCGGTTCTTTTTGTAGCCAAGACAACACTATCATTGAATCAGTCCACAGATAAACTTTAACTGATTCCAGCTTCAAGGCATCAATCACTCTTTTCACAAGTTTGGACAAAAGGACAGCGGCGCAGAGTTCCAATCTTGGAATAGTTAGACTCTTAATTGGTGAAACTCTCGATTTGCTAGTAATTAATCTCACTAAAGTCACTCCCGAATTATTTTTTGATTTGCAATACACTGCAGCTCCATAGCAACGCTCTGACGCATCAGAAAACCCATGAATCTCTATAGATGAAGGATTCTCAATCACTACACGTCTTTTGATATTGATGTTATTTAGGCTCTCTAGCCCAATTAACAACTGGTGCCATTCATCATACACTTTCTTTGGGAGTGGATCTTTCCAGTCAATACTAAGTCTCCAAAGCCTCTGTATAAACATCTTGGCGTTGGACACCACGGGTCCCACAAGACCCAAAGGATCAAACAGTCTCGCAATAGTTGACAAAACGCTTCTCTTGGTATACGAATCACTAAGTATCACGTCAATTTTAAACGAAAAAGGGTCTCTTCCTGGATCCCAGGACACACCTAAGGTTTTGGTCTCATTTGGTCTGGAAAAATCGTAGATTCCATTTATACTCTGCGAAAGTTCAGGATGATTTCCCCGGATTTTATGCAATTCCATGCCTGCACTTTTCAAAATTTCAATTAACTGATATCGTAGCTCCTTAGCCTTTTCTAAGGTGTCCGCCCCGCATAAAGCATCGTCCATGTAGAAATTTCTTCGAAGGACTGGTGCTGCTATCGGAATTTATTTTCTTCATCATAGGACAATTGTTTCAATGTTCGTTGCGCTAAGTATGGGGCACTGGTCGTCCCGTACGTGACTGTTTGAAGCTCATATGTTTTTACTCGGTCGTGTTTATTGTCCTTCCACAATATTTGTTGCAGACATCGTTGTTCGGAATCAATTAGGATCATTCGATACATTTTTTTAATGTCCGCAGTCAGTGCATATCTGTAAGTACGGAATCTAATCATCTGGGCATATAAGTCATCTTGGATGACTCCTCCATTATACTGAATATCATTCAGTGATAATCCATTATCTGTAGGACTAGACGCATTGTAGACCACTCTCACCTTAGTAGTACTTTTTTCGGGTCTATAGACGCCATGATGAGGTAAGAAATAGTTCATCTTCGAATTATTTTCTCCTACCTTCACTTCTTTCATATGTCCCAATTGTTCATATTCTTGCATGAATTCTCTATACAATTTTAGATATTGTGGATCCCTTTCCAATCTAAGCCACAATGCATTTAATCGTTTGAGAGCAATGCCCCTGGAATTCCCTAAACAATTTGGATCACCCTTAAGGGCATTTTAACTATATACCGTCCCTCCTCGTCTCTAGAATGTGTTTTCATAAAGTGTTCCTCACATATAAACTAGCCTCATTACTTTTTGTTTGCACTATCTCCACATTTTCTACTTCCCAAAATTTTTGCAACGTTTATTTAAATCCTCGTCCCTAACTAAGCCGCAATGAACTTTAGTTTCATTAAATGAATCTACATTACCACTTACAACGTAACCAAAAACCGTGTTTTGTAAAATTAGATCTGAATTTTTTACCTTAAATTTTTCCGGTCTCAATAGTTCAAAAAATATTTCTGCACCTAACAACATGTCTATTTTATCTGGAATATTAAAACGTACATCAGCTAACTCCACTATATCTGAAAAATTAACACTAGCATTAAACGTATTACTTGGAATAAAATCTGTGATTTTCTTAACTACTAACATATTTAAATCCTTCACGAATGTATTATTTTTATTTGAATTGTCGTTTTAACGCAACCGTTAACAATCATAGATGCATCATTTAAACATGAGATCCAAGTATTAATCTTTTCACTTTTCAGTTGTAATTTATTGGCGCACTCCTTAGTTATAAGACAAACCATACTGCCTCCATCTAACAAACACCTACATTCATGCCAATTCGAATATTTATCCTTAATTAATACGCGAGCTGTGCTCAGTAAGCATCTTTTAATTTTGTTATGACTAAATGTAGTCGCCACGATTTCTTGCTTGTTTATATTTGAATTAGGAACGAACAGGGCAGAAGAATTATAAGATATCGTTTGCGATCTCTCTTCAAGGACCGAAGGAGGCCCGATTTGGGGAGTTGGGATACTTTTTATTTCTCTTTGAAAATGAAGCAATTTATTATGCGGCTTCTTACAAATTATGCAATTTCTAGAGCGACACTGTTTTACACAACATTCTGGGGATAGACATTTAAAGCACATTTTATTGTTTTTAACAAAATCTACTCTTTCATTTATCGAAAAACCTTTAAACTGAGGGCAAAATTGCAAAGCATGTGCTTCATTTTTACACAACACACATTTTTCACTCTTTATTTCAGAAAAAAATACGCTCGAAACTCCTCTCTGACTTCGCGAGCTGTTATATCTCTGATGTTTATTGAACTCAAATCGTTTATTTTCATTTCCAGTGAAGGACCTGGAAAATGTATTAGACTCGCTTTTAATTTACCTTTAGAAGATAAATAAATATCACATTCTCGCCCTAACTCGTGGGGTTTAAAAAATGTTTCTCCTTGTTTTACATTAAATGAGTCACTAATTCTCTGTCAAGAGTGCTCATCATTTTATCCGCAACAATTAATTCACATACTGACTTAAATTCATTAACATTTCGTAACTGACAGTAATACTCAAATGTTGCAATTAACCTAGACGCAAATTGAACATAACTCTCTGAATTTAATTTTTGAGTTTTACGAAAATTATTATAGCATTCTTGCGGTGTAGGCTGAAATTCTTTCAAAACTAAATTTTTTAGTTTTCATAACTGCGCAATTCTTCCTCTGACACATAAATCATTAAGTTATTCGCTCTCTCTCCTAAGATATTTAAAAGAATTTCCGATTTCCATTCTTCGGAACCTCTTTCGTTTTGAATGCTTTCTCTAATGACTGAAAAAATAAATTATATGACTCAACACGCGAGGTACAGAGATAGTTAATGTTTTTACACTTTTTATTAACGTTTCGATACTAATATTGTTACATGTTTCGTGGCGCTCACTGTTGAAAGTGAAGAATCATGTGTTAAATCTTTCCGAATATTAGCAAGCTCTAATTGCTTCTCTAACTGTGCTAACTTAATTTTCTCTAACTCTAAATTTGCTTCACTCGCAGATTTTTTAATTCTCGTTTCTTCAACGGCATAGTCAATAACAGTTTTAACTAATTCTGTGTCTGTATTATACACTTCACTACTTTCAATTAAAATTTTCAAATCAAGAACTTTTGCATTATCTGGCACAGTTAGTTTTAATTCCTCCGCGACAAGTTTTAACTCGTCTTTCTTCAACTTAGCAATTAAAGACATAATTAAATAATTAAAATTCTCACAAAAATTCAAAGAACATTGCTCTCACCTCACATCACTGGCTGCCGAACTTGGCTGTTTACACAAATCACTGTTTGCCGCACTTGGCTTTTTTAGTCTTTTTTTTTTAATCCATAGGTTAATCCATTAGTTTCTCTGGCCTCGTAAGGACCAGTGTTTAATTCGATAGCTCTAACACGTAAGTGGACTGAAGAGTCTCTACACATATTGTTCATGACACACAATCACGACACAGTTTTCTTGTGGACTTGCGTTTATTAATTTCTCATAACTTCTGTACATTTACATTGGAGTTGCAGGGCATGCGCAGTTCAGGCAGCGCAATTGGGATTGCGCAGACACAGTTTATACATACATTACTACAGACACAACAACACACTCTACTCTCTTAATTACACAGAATAGCGCTTCGTATGC
>BMAO01022414.1:0-90477 GCA_019973975.1 Trichonephila clavata | reverse complement strand
TTCATCATGGCGGCTGGGTGGCGTGGTTGGTTGGTTTGTCACTGGCCTTCTACATTCAAAGTTGCGGGCTCGACCCGGCCCAAGTCGGTGGATTTTCGTGATGCAGATAATCAACAGCGGCCATGTCGTATGATTATACGGCATGTAAAAGATCCCTAGAGTGTATGTTTGGCTTGGGCGCTCTCGGCACAAATTAAATCCTGGTACAAGTTCGCATCGTCAGAGCTCAGGTGCCTCCCTCTGTGGAGGACACTGGGCGTCAAAATTACCTGTGGCGATTGGTATCCGCCTATACGGCGCCGTACTAAAGAGTGATATCAGCTCTTAGGGATGTACTAGGTCTGCAATGGTAAAATACCAATCGCAGCCCATTGGATAAAAAAAACATCTTTCCTCATTTCATTGTTTATAATATTTCATTGTTTTACTTTCACTATTATCTATTATTCTTTTTTAGAATATTTTCTTTTGATCAGTTAGTCCATTTTTTTCATTACTTAAATATTTATTATATTTCATTTTTCTTATTTAAATTCTTTCTTATTTAGGCATATTTCTTCAGAAATAGGAATTATCTTTACTTACAAAAGGTTCTACCATTGGAATCGTATTATAATTAAAATGCTATTATCCTTATAATTGAAATCACTTAAGTACTGAAGTAAAAAAAAATTTCGTTTTCCAAAATTAGTATCAGATACCATATGAAAAAAAGGAAATAAACCCTTCTTTGGTGCACGGTCTCTAAAACATTACTTAAAAACGAAAATGAAATTTTAGTTACTTGGTGATAAAGATACTCTCTAATCCAGTGGTGTCAAATCCGCCCCAACGATCACTTTTACTGCTCAACCAGTATATCGACACACACTAATGTATAACAAATATCAAATTTCTCCCAAAATAGGAAAGGTAGTATCAGAGAAGTGATGTCAAGTGTCAAGACGTAAACATTAATTTTTCTTGTTCTTTTGTTTATGTTTATTATAAAGTGTTAATCAAAATAAACCTATATTTCTATGAATGTTGATTTTTTACGGCTCATCCAAAGCTAAACCTTATTTTTTTACCCAAATTAGCCTTTGAGTTTGACACCCTTGCTGTAATCTATATCAATGTTAAACGATTTTCTTTTCACTAATTTTATTCCACTCGATTTTTGCTTAAATTCATTAAAAATTCTTACATAAAAAGATTAAATATAATTTTAAACTCAAAATTAGCTAAGCAGCCATCCGGTATAGTGGTCAGTGAAGCTGACTGCGGTGCCGAAGGGACTGGGTTCGAATCCCGGAGATGGCATGGATGTTTGTGTTGTAATCCTTTCTCTTCTGTCTGTGTTGTATACCCCCGTGTTATACATTGCGTGGAGCACGGGGTTTATAAATGTTAAAAAAAATTTTTTAAAAAATTAGCTAAGAAATACAATTTAGAAAAGATGTGTTATAATATGTTTCCTTGTTCCAAGGTTTGTGTTGTTCGATTCTAAATTTTACTTCCATCATTTTATTAGAACAACAATATAAAATCAGACACGACAATAGAAAGGACATGAATAGAACCAATAAAATTAAATCGGAACAAGAATTATCATTACCACAGCTCCTAATGAAATAATTAGTTACTTCGTATCTATATTTCGATTTTCCCCTCCTATAAGGAACAAGTATTTGAATTCTCTTTCGTAGAGATTGCTAAAATTCTGTGCATGTGCTGCCATAAGGTGATTGATTCGTACCAATGCAGACATTTTATCATAAATTCTTCGGAAAAGTCTGGTCAAATCATGTTTCATATCACTTAAATTTTAAATCATTTTTTTAATTCTTATGGCAACATATAACTTTGCGTGAAAATAGGATTTAAGACAAAAACATTCCTATATCTCGCTGTTTACCATAAATTGAGAATACATTTTTTCTAAATAAATGGGTCTTTCAAGAACAAAAGATCTTTTGTTTATTTTTAATCAATTCGCTAATGTCGCTGCATTTTCAAAGAGAAGACTGGCAATCTCTCCGCTCTAACTGATTAAGAATATGATGCAGCCACAATATGTTCTTTTAGTAAATCATACTGATGGATCGCTGAACCGATTGAAAAACTTTTTAAATACATGAAGTAAAATTATTTAAAGCTTTTTCTTCCATCTACTGGATGTCTTGTATTCAAAACATCATACTAATAATATGAAATAATTTTATTTTTCAAATAAAATTTCATTTCATTAAAATGTGTTTAAAAGATCCAAATACACTCTGTACATATATATATATATCCACTCAGAAGGAAACGAGCTATTATCATGAAACTTTACATGGGTGTAGTGTATAAGGTGATAAGCAAATGATTACATATTCAGAAGAACATATTGTTTTATTAAGAAGATATGATATGAAAAATGTTACAAAATCACAGTAGGTAGTAAATCCACCTCAAGCCAAAATATGGTGTGACAACGAATCAATGAGTTTACCTATGACTTCCTGTGTGGACGATCTTGCCATAATCTTAGCAACTGTGCAGCTATTTCACCAGTAATCCTGGACGACTACAGTTACCTTCCAAGCACGTCCCAGATGTGCTCTAGCGAGAAGTCTGGTAACCTGCCGGTCAAAAGAGTGCTTATATCCTTAAACATTGTGGGAGAATCGCTCAGTGCGTGGATGAGTGTTGTCTTACTGATAAATGGCACCTGGGTGACTTGATAGCAAAAGCATCTGGTGTTAAAGTTTCACCCACGTAACTGGGTGCCATCAAAGTGAATTGAAAGATGACTAGAGATAATCGTGTGTCCTAACTAATTGCTCCCCCCACTGTCACATCTTGTATGATTGTCGTACGCCTCTAGACAATAAATGCCGTTTCGGACCGATGGCCTCACCCCCTCCCCACTCGTATGCACTGACCTCAATTCTATCAAAACTTGTGGCACCATTTGAAAACTCTTTTTTAAATGAGGTACCCATGAAATAAAAGGGGACTAATTAAGGCTACAATTGTTTCCTGGCTTCATGTAATAACGAAGGAAGATTTTAAAACTATTTTCAGTTCAATGAAACATCGATGTGAAGGTGTAATAAAAAGATAAAGGCTACCCCACTATGCAACAATAACACACTGCTATCATCTGCATCTAATGTATATCCATAGTTATTGCAGCATAACGTTTTTTGCGTTACAAATATTTGAATTTTTTTTTATTGAATTTAGAATTAAATTATCTTAAAAATGATATAAAAAGACTTTGCATTCTATGCAACGTAACATTTTCTATAAGCATAAAAATTTTTTAAGAAAAACAATATTTGCCACTAATGTATATCCACGGGCTAAAAGCAGCAAAGATCTATTACTTTCAATAAAATTTATTATACATGAAAATAATTAAATTATACCACTCTTCATAATTTTATCATTCTTCATAATGTATTTTAAAATTCTGTAAAATCAAATAACTCCTATCAGAAACATCACAGTTCAGATTTTGAAGTATAAACATAGCTTTCTTAAATCGGGCTCTTTATAGTAGAGGTGTTTAAAGGCTTTCGCTCAACGAGGTCATTCATCAAAAGAGGTAAGTTATACTTATCTCGACACAAAGAGTTATTTATTTATGCTTTGTCGAGGGTTCAAATGGAAGGGTGTGGTCTTTATTACGGCTCCATCCACCCTTCACGCAAGTGCTTAGTGCGAGTGCTAATGAGTTTTCCCGCTCACCACATGTGGGATTCTATATGAATGAGGGAGAAATGGGCTACGCGTAATGAGCGTATTTTGGGGGGATGACACCTGAGTTTAACATACGATAATTTAAAATAAGAAACAGACAATATGTAATTAATAAAAGAATCAATTCCGCTTGTTTTTTAAATATATCTTTGTCCAAGAAATATTTTCAAAAAATGATGTGCAAGTTTCATTTTTTGAAAAAGTTTTCAATATAGAATGATTTTTTAGCTGTTTTGCATTCCTTTTTTAGGATTCAGAATTTCTGCATGTTATATTTCCTAATTCTTTAATTCCATTGGTCAGTTAGACGATTATATCCATTTTATATTTATGTTAATCCAATGATTCAGTCCCTCCTTTTAAACATTTCGATTTATTTTCTTAGACAACACAGAAGACATGTATACAGTACAAAGAACATTACATAACTGGTTCTACAAGCTAAAAAAAGTATATCTCTCACATGACTAGCAGCACCATCTATTCACATTTTACATTTAATTTATACAACAGTGTGATCTTTATTTCGTATTCTATTATGATTTTTATGTTGAAGCACTCTACGTACAAGGGTGATCAAATGAAAAGGTACGAAACGACACGATGGTACAAATATAACTTTATTCAAAATATACACCATAGCTGAGCACAACGATCCACTGATGAACAAGCGCAGATTCCTTGTTCCAGAATTCTGTGCTGTGACGAGACCAGTCTTCACAGTGTCTTGAGTACGTCGTCCGAGTTGAAGCGCTTTCCTTTCAGGTGTTTCTTCAGTGGACCAAACACATGGAAATCGCAGGTGACATGTCGACTGTAGGACGGATGTCCAACGTCTCCATTGGAGCTTGTCCAGTTCATTTGTGTGACTCTGGAGACGTGTGGAGCGCGTTATCATGGAGCAGAACCACACCCTCTGAGCAGCCCGTCTTTGTTCTTGATGGACCTGCGTAGGCGTCGGAGTGTCTCACATACACATCGAGCTAATGCTTTTTCTGTGCTCGAGTCATTCTGTGCTCGCATCATTTGGACGCGCTTTTTATAAGAGCTTTGCTCTCTCCTGCGCATGCGGCACCCGCGCATGATCCATCCAGTCAGAGTCTCAATGGCATCCGAGATGTCCGTACATTCTCCTTGCGAATATGCAATATTTAACTGTTTCATTTTTATGTCGTTTCGTACTTTTCATTTGATCACCCTTGTATGTTACTTCCTGTAGCATATTTTCCCCTTGGAGGAAAATTGAGTTTTACAGGCAAAGCTGATCTCCCATGTGAACTAGAAAAATAAAATTATGGCAACCATAGAAGTTGTGAACAAGGTTACTAGATTGGCGTTTTTAACCCTTTGGTGCCAAGTTTGGCAAAAAATAGGATGTTACCAAGGAATCATTGAGAAGGGGCTCTAGGATTGATCCTTCTAGAAACTACCATGATGCTATATAAGGAACTTTTGAAACAAAGGTCGAGTCAGTTCAAAAGAGAGCTCAGTCACTTGCGTTGACAGCAATAAGAGAAAGGGAGAGTACTGTCTAAGTACCCACTTGTAGAACTGTTTAGGGAGCTGTTTCTAGAATGTTGTAAAATCGTTTATTATGATTGCATTTTACACTATTATAAATTATCTGCTTCGTTATTTCTTTGTGTATATGCATCGATTTGTCTTCGTGTAGTTATTCAAAGTTCTCGTGTAGCTGAATAGTGCGACGTAAATATTCTCTCACGCACTCGTGTAATTCTTTGTTCTACTTGTCCTTTAATAAATCCGTTACTATTCAAATAATTGGAGTCATCGGCTGCTTTTCGATCTCGCAAATATGTTGTTGGCGCAATACCGACTTTACAGCGATATCTGATCATTTAACAGAAGCAAAGCCTTTTTAGTAACATACATAAAGACCTATAGTTAATCGTGCCGTGTTTTTGCACTGAATAATAAATACCAAAATGCAATATAAATGTACATTTAACTCTATGTTTACCAAAAACAAAAATTCTGCAAAATTCATTAGTTTTTTTCCTTGTGCAAAAAAGCATTCAATTGAAGTTAAATAAAAGTCAAATAGAATTTAGATTGTTTCCAAATAAAAAAAATAACAGACTTGTAGATAGAGAGAAAAGAGAGAGAGAACAATTTTTATAAGTGGTTTTACATCACACTTATCGGATCATGGCTAGCGTGTCATGAGTTCGATCCTAGTGCCACTAAAGATCCGCCGTGTAGGGGAGAGATGCACGTTAAATCTGTCGAGAGCTCAAACGTCCTCCCGTTGGTGTGGTGTGGTAGTTAGGAGAGGGGGGTGCCTGCCCAGGTGTTGTCCGCGTCACTTGACCATGGTTCAAAATTACGCGGACCGTCGCCAAAAAGCCCTCGTGTTGCTAATCAGTGCGACGTTAATATTCTCTTACTCTTACTCTTTACATCACACTTATTTAACGGACGATAATAGACTTCGCATACGTAGAAGATTTTTATATGGTCTATAACATTTCAGACGGTCTCAAAAGACGTAATAAAATAATAATAAAGTTATATATATTGAGGCATAAAAAATAATACTTAAAAATTGAGCAGAAAAAGTAATTCTCAATGTGTTTTACAAAATACAGCTGTATTGAATTTAAAAAGATATTTCAAAATAATGTGCTTTCCAAATAATAATATTTTTAAATTTTCGAGACTTTAAGGTAACTACTTACGTTTTTGAATCAATATTTGACTGAAATTCAAAAAAAAATTTATCCTTGCCAGTTTGTGTAGGGAAAAAAATCGATCTGGCAGAAAGGAAACAAATACGATAAAGAAAGAGGAAAGGCTACACTATTAAAGTGGTTAATTTTATACTTATGATTTTCAGTATTATTTTTTAAAATTATGGACATGAGTGTGTATTTCAATAAAACCGACCTTAATTTTAACATAACATTCTGTTTAATCAAAATGAAAGCTTTTCTAAATCGTAATAGTAGACAGTCTCCAGACGTAAGATGTAGAATTTTAAGCCATAAAAAAATTTAAATCACCACTAAACACAGCATGCATTAATTTCCTGTCGTGGTTTGGCTGATTAACTACAAAAAGTTCCTGTAATAAAGTGTCTTAGAATTTAATGGGAAAAGTCTTAGAATTAATTAAAAAATGCCCGAAATATATTTCAAAGTAAAGTGTTGGTCGAAAAATATCCCGAGAATTTGCAAAGTTTTCAAATTTTCTGAATATTAGGAAAAAAAAACTTTAATATAACAGACAATTCTAGAATAAACAGAGTATGTTTTCAAGGAATTTTTACAATTAGGTAAAGGATCGCAAGAGCAACTAATGAGCTTCCCTGGTTCTTCAAACGCATTCTTTTAAACATAGAGCTCATCACAGCTTTACCCCTCGATATTGTTTTAAAACTAACTGTCAACCTTAGGGGAAAAGAAAATAACAAGTGGAAGATATTATAACTTCTTAGTTTAAGGTATAAGTACAACACATATTCATTTGGCAGTATAAAGCTTTCATTATCTTTAAGGCTTCAAAAGAAGTATTGACTGTAGTAAGACCCGTATTAACGACCAAAATTCAAATATATTTTTCAGATGGGAAAAAAAAGAATGAAACAGAAAGAGAAAAATTGGCTCCCTCGTACGATTATGAAAATAGTTCAAGAGTAAGCAACGTTTGAAACTATATTAATTGTCACTGACAGATACAGGTAAGTATAACTACTAACTTCAGGAATGCATGTGCTAAGTTTTACATATGCTGAATTAGAAAATAAAGAGGAAACTAAAAGTATTGACCGAATTATAAATATTTGTGCTCAAACTATTATAATTAGACAGATATTTTCTCGACATATTGAAAATATTATTATGATTTTTTTTATGTACCATTCAAATACTTTTTATGAATTAACAACATCCATGCCTGTGAATAATCTGTTCTGAAAATTTTTTATTATCTCGTATAGATTTGGTATAAAAACTCCTGATCGGGATTTTATATCTCTATAGAAAGCGTTTTAAGTGGTCTCATCAAATAGATCTAATAGAGCACTATATCTAGACAACATATTCATATATATAGCTATAGGCGTTCGAAACTTAGGGCCGAGGGTAGCTGAGTAGTCATGGCTACAAAATCAAGGTCGTCGCATAGTGATTTCGAATTCTTCTGCAACTGAAGATCTGACGTGTAGTGGAAATGATGCATGCTAAATCTATCATGGTTCAAAGTCGTCACGCTGGCATGGGAGCTAAAATAATGTTTTTCCAGATCAGATGTCGTCCTCTTCACTGGGACGTGGTTCAAAATTACGAGGTTTGTCGCCAAGAGCCCTCGTGTAGCGTTATAGTGTGACGTTCTCAAACACTGTCTTTTAAAACCGAGTAACTTTTTAGAACAGGCTTGCACTCAACCTTACTTAGTGTCATTTTATCAGTCAACAGCTCTCTCTACCTACACGTGATTTCAATTTAAAAATAAAACTTGCTTATTTTTTTTATTTTCATCATTCTTTTTTTTTCTTCCAAAAATGAACGTAAAGTTAGATTGTGAAATTAAAAAAATTTTTTTTTGACTTTTAGAAACAAGAGAGAGAGAGAGAGAATTGCTTTCCTTCTTTAATCCCACTGTTCTAAAAGACTTTTTCCAATCCTTTTTTATCAGTTAAATATGTGCGAGCGAGAGTTATATTTTCCTCGCAGTATAAAGCAACACCAGGGCTATTGGCGATAGTCCTCATAATTTTGAGCCTCAATCAAGTGACGAGGATGACACCTGAGTTAGTATCCTTCTCTAAAGTACCACACCAACGGGAGTACTTTGATCTTGACAGACTTAACGTGCATCAGCTCCCACTACATGGTGGGTCTTCAAGGCAACATGACTCGAACTCGCGACACCCCGGCCATGAGTTCCGGACCATAACCACCAGGCTACCGCAGCCACTTTTCACAGTTAAATAAAAAAAAGTATAGAGAGAGATTAGAAGGGTATATTATGGAATACCAAGGTTTTGGCTCGTTTTTCAGCTGCTAATGCATGGGAAAACCTTGAAGTACTAAAGAAAGACTCATAATGCATTGATAAAAAGAGTTGACCACTTGTTGCTATATCTAACTCCTTACAAAACAAAGTATATTTTGCGATTTTCAAAACTTTTTGTAGGCAAGTTTTCAAACATTTTAACCTAATACACCTGTGACTGCAACATAAAAGTTAAGCATAATGAACACTAAAAGAGGTGCAGTTTGTAATACTGTGGTCGTTTATTAGCTGATCATGTTTTGTCCTTCAGTTTAAAGGTTCATTTTCAAAGATGGCGTGTCTGGTATTATGGAATACTAGAAATTCCATAATACCCGATGTGCGGCAATGAATCGTTCCATTCTGATGTATCATTTGTAATATATTTCAAACCATCAACTAAAAAGACCAGAAAATAAAGACGCTGAATATATCTTCTGTAACGGAAAATTCTCCGAAGACTAACGAGGTAAAATTTGGATTCAATGCTTCAACTGTTTTCTTTGGGCTCACCTTGATTGTACTCAGTGGCGTAACGGAGAACATTTGGGCTCCCCCTCAAAGTCAAGTTTTGGGCTCCTAAGTTGGATTTTACAAAGGGTAGATACTTGGCGGCAGCTAGTGTTTGGGTCCCCTAGTTCCCTGCCCCCCCCCGCGGTGCGGGGGTGTACGTTACGCCACTGATTGTACTACAGCAGAGAAAGGTTGTATTTGCGACTTTTGTGAATGGGCTCACAAAACAGAAATGACTTTCAAATATTTTTTTTAAAATATGGCTTTTGTAGCTAAAAATAACTACAATTATTCACGCTCTGCAAAATTCATGATTAAATTATGACTAAATCCTAAGCTCGAGCATCAAAAGATGAGTGCGTGACGATTTTATTTAGTTTGTCACAATCGTATTAGCATAAAATAAACAATTAATCATTAAAAAATCAATAATTAATGAATTTGACATTTAGGCTAAATTTATGTGTTGTAATAGTCACATTATAAATGCAAGCATGTGTTTCCCGCCAATAAGTTCATGCGTTTCGCTGTTGCCAACTTTTGCTTTTTACAGAAACTTTTTTTCAAATTGTACATATTTGTCAGAAATAATAATACTCATAAGTAAATAAAATGCATATGGTTTTAAACTACACGTATATTTATTTTTTTAAACACACTTTTTGAAGAATTTGAGTATTTGAACATCTACCCAATTATCAAATTTGAAACGTAATCCAAATTTTTCAAGTAGAACAAGAGTACAAGTCTGAGGCCATATTTGAATTTAATGGAGAGCGCGTGAGCTTATTTATCGTGTGACTGTCAGGAATTTAGCGCAGTACATATCAATTGGAAATATTTTATACACTTGTTTACATTCTTTTAGAATGATGCTATATTAATTAAAAATCAATGAAAAAAATAACTCTCAGATATTGTAAATACTGATAACGAAATGTAAAATTAACAGAGGTCAAAGGTTATAAATTAAAAATTTATTTAAAAACTAGATAACCATATTAATTAGTTTTTGCTTAACCTTTCTAAAAAAGCATTCATATTTAATGACATTTCTTAAAAACAACAAATGCACATATGATTTTTGCTTCGAACGATAAATGTTCCAAAACGGTCAAATGAAGAAAGAATATTCCTTTTTTAGATTAAAAATTCAAAACCAAACAGTAGCAGTTTATAAAATGGAGAACAATTCCTAAAAAGTAAACACTTTAAATATATTTCCATAAATAAAATATTAAGCAACACGAATGGTTGTTGCTGGGCATAATTGATCGTAAACTGCCGTTTGCAGAACACACTGAATCAATAAATGTGTATTGAATAATTCATGTATTTTTCTATAAAGCTTTCTGAAAGTTTACTGCAGGGGCTTTGACCCAAACATTTTTCGTTTCGATTTTATCGTAAAGTTTTGGCTTAAGTATATGTCGTTAAATCTTCGATGTCATTGTGAAGGTTTTTCAAAAAAAAATTTGAATATCTAGTGACTTTGATAAAATACAATTAAATAGATGTATTTATTATCGTGGATTTAAAAATTGCTGTACTTAGTTTTATCATCCAAATAATTTACATGTTGAAATATCGTCATAAATATATATTATAATTTTATAATACATCTTTATTTTTTCGGAATGTTTTTTTTTTTCATTATATAAACAAAAAGGTAATATATTGTGTTTCAAAAACTATTTGTTAGTAAAATATACTACTCTCATAATATTCACAACATCCAACCAATATTGTTTAAATCTCTCTCTCTCTTTAATGATAAATGGTTTATTTCCACACACTAAAATGATTTATACCGTTTTGAATTTCTGGGGGTGAGCAGCTGATGAGACTCCAATTATTTGAGTATTAACAGATTTATTAATGAACTAAGGACGAATAAACGACTACGCTAAGACAAATTGACGAATATACAAAACGAAATATCATAACAGATTATATTCACAGTAATGGAAAACCCAGTTATTAATAGCAAGCTTTACAATGCCCCAGAAACATCTCTCTAATCAGTTCTACTAGCAGGACATCAGACAGATAAAGTGTCTCATACTTATTGCTGTCAACACACAGGCAGATTCGGATTTCGACTGAATCGACCTTCGCCTCAATGGTTCATTATATAACCTCATGGAAATTTCCAGAATGGTTAATCCCAGACATTTCTCAAGGGTTCCTTGGCTATATCTCCTTTCTTCAAATATGTCACCAAGGGGGATAAAATCACCAATCTAGAAACCCTGATCACATCTTCTAGGTTTGCAACAATTTTATTTTTTGAAGTTCATGCTGGAAGACGAATTTTCCCTGTAAAACTCAATTTTTTCACAAGCAGTGTACAACTGCAGGGAAAACATCAAACGTGGCGTGTTTTCATACATTCTTTATATTATTCTCTAAACTTCTCGAGAAGGATGTAATACATTTCTAAACATTCCTAAGGTTTATTTAAATTTTCTGCTGACGGTAGTTTTATGCAGCCTTTTTCAACTTTATTAGACTGATTTAAAGTTTTATATCTCTAAAAATTAAAAATAAATAAACTCATTGTAAGTTTCTCATTTGCTTTTAGTTATTTGACTTTTTGTCCCACAAAGCAAAAGTTGTAATCAATTCGAATATAAGGAAAATAATTTTTCCCTCAGTAGTTCATTATTAATTTTTCTAAAATATGTTAGTCCTGTAGACTGCATCCTGTATTTTTGAATTTCGGTAAATAAGAGAATGAATATTATACTAAATATTCCGTAATATAAGTGTCAGTATGAAGAAATTAATTTTGACCTATAATGTTCTTAAGGCTGTCTTCGGTAAAAGTACGAGAGCTTGAACTATGGACAAGATATACTATTGCATTAGATTGATCCAAAATTACAGTTTTTTAGCAATTTGATATTAAAATCACTGTGGATTGATGTATGAAAAAAAGAGATATATATTTAAAGATGCAACAATACTACAAATAGCAAACGATTATGTTTTTAACATAAATATTTCAACTCCGGATTCCATCTTTTTTAAATGTAAAAACATATGTAATATATATCTATTCCTAATAACAATTTTCCGTAAAAGTGAAACTAAAATGTGTTTAAAACTTTTTAACGAAAAAATATCATTTTTAGTGGTTAAATAAAGGCAGCCTTGATTTTTCTTTTGATTCTTATCTCATGAAATATTAATACTGCAGAATCGATCTCTACTCGAATGCTTCCGTTTCGAATAACAAGTTGCCACAAAAAAGAACAAGTTAGCTCACGCGATGTTAGCAGCACAGGTCACGCAACCGACTCCGATTAACTATTTTTCAGAAGCGGATTCAATGTTAGATTAAGAATAAATATTTTACATGGAGAAAAAGAGATGAAGTTAAGAAGTTATTTAACGTATGAAAGAAACATTCGAATTTTTTGTAAAGCAGATTAGAATTACGTGTAAGAAAAAAATTTATTTTCTGGAAGTATGAAGCGTAAATCCATTCTACAAAAATGAAAACCAAGGCATTGAGGTTAATAACAAGATAAAAATAAAATAAAAAGTAAGCAGTGTGATACAAAAAAAAATATTTCTTTAAATTTTTGAATGTGGATGATTTTATAAAGTATTATTCTGTTTGTTCGTATAATTACATTAAAGAATTTTCTTTTAAAAATATTACTTAAAATATTTTTTGCAACCTTAACTACCTTATTTTAAGTTGCTGATATAATTCTCATCTTGTTTATCATGGGTTTCTTCATGTTATTATTCTATTGTATATATATGAGAAGCATGAAAAGGAATGTTTTTATTATGCAAAGTTCTTTCTTCTTTGACACGGTTTTTGAAAGATTATTGCTATAAAGAAGTTGACGAAATAATAAAGGGGGATTGCATTAATATTAAAATGCAGACTTTTTTATAATCATATTTCAACGATTTTTTTTTCAAAATTCAGATTCTTTTCGATATAATAGAAAATGAATGGAAGCTAAGGGATTTATTGTTTTGCTTAAAATGAAAGAAGGGAATTCCATTGTAAGTATTCATTTGAATTCCTAAGTAGATAATAAATGTAGGCCAACAATGCACTAGTTTAGTATATTACAGTAATCTTCTTATCTACATATTGAGTACTCTGCTTAGTTTCAGGATTAAAATTTAAAGAATTCACAATTGAAATCTGTATTGTTGGGAATACCTGCAGAATTTTTGAATTTAGCCGAGTCAGTCAATATGATCCACTTCGACGCAAGACTAAAATCTTAATTACAGCCTCTATTCGAGAGCATGAAGATTATTCAAAGCAATGTTTCCCCAAGATATCGAATAATTGTACCAAAATAAAGCAATATTAAATAACAATTTCATATTTTAATTTTACAATCATATACATAAGAGGCATAACTTATTTCTATTTAAAATAATCAAACACCCAATTTTCTGGGTATTTCATGATGTTGTAAAGCGATATATTGTTTTAAAAAATATATATTATTGATATCTAAATCGAAGCAATAAGTTTTCGATTATATTCAAAAACAATCTTGTAGCCCTAATTTATTGGTTAAAAAAGGACAAAATTTGAATTTCTGAAAGAGAATATAATATTTATGCATTACACCTCAATACACCGCCCCCACCCTTGGGAGCCGAACTTCCTTTACAACACCATCTTAGAGTATCTCTACTCAATAAAAGGAACGTACTTGCCAAATTTCAAGTCTGTAGCTGTAAAAATTTTAAAACGGGAATTTTTGTCTATAACGCTTTTGCTCCCCCCCCCCTGTTTACATTATATTTGGTACGCTTATGCAAAGAACAGCTTATATTTCCGAAATTAATTTTGAAAGTTGTTTAACTCTTTCACGCGTTGATTTTTTGACAAAAATAATGTACTAGTGGGAAATGATTACAAACATTCTTGATAAACTTCCAAAATCTATAATTGCCACCCAACCAGTATGGTGGATATGACTCTCGGGTTGTAACCGAGTCGGTTCGGGTTTGAATCCCGAATAAGGCAGGGATGTATCTTCGGGAAAAGAAGTCGGACTTTCGCCTGAAATGGATTCCCGTCTCGAATGGAAAGCAGCGCACCCCTTTTGTTATTTACTGGGATCATCGTTTGTAATTAATGTCCATATTCTTCTGTTTGTATTGTATGTTCCTGTTCTTCCGTCGCTCGTCTTTCATATGTGTCCCAGGATAAAACATACAACAACAACAAATCTATAATTATTGAACAACAAACCTGGTACATATTAATAATATTAAACACTGCATCAAATAAAGGGTGTCCACACAAAGTTATACAAATTAGATGGTGCATATTTTGCACCACCACGCGTCAAGCAGTACGATAATTCTGGAAACACATGATTTTTTCTATCCTAGGCACAATGAAACCTTGCTGGCACAACACATCCATTCTGTGTGAACTTGCATTACTTTGAACTTGGGAAAATAAATAAATACGCTTTTTCATCTTATACAGTGTTATTCATCCTGTATATTAAAACCTTTTTGGTTTTTCCTAATCTTATGATGTATCAAAACTAATGAGCATGTCAATTAATTGCGTCAAGAATAAAGCTCTTATTCCTTTCAATACTAAGTACCTTTTTTCATGTTGGCTGTTTTCAATATATTCAACAGGTTTTCTTTGTAAACTTATGCAAAAATGAGTGTTCGTTCATTTGCATAATAAGTAAAAGTTGAAGTTTCTTAGAGAAGAATGCCACATATCATATTACTTATTTCAAAAGAATTTATGGGGCAAAAACATTAAAAATATCCAACTTGTATGCATTTCCATGAGAAGAAAGAATATTTTATAAGAAATTCTATGTTGATAAAATTTTAATATTTGTATGTGTGTGGGGATTTTAAAATCTCCTCTGCATAGGAATACAAAATCTGTACATACAAAGGAGAAAAGCATCTCACTCATCCTGAGATCTCTGAAACTATAAGATTTACAGACTTAAAGTTTGGCAGGCATGATCTTTTTACTCAGTATAAATCCGTTAAGAATGGGTTTGGGGAAAAATCGGATTATATAAAGGAGTTTCGGAGAAATGAGAAACAAAAATTGAAGTTTTGTAACTATTACACTTACAGATCTAAAATTTGACAAGCATGTTTATTTTGGTGAACCGAGATCCATTAAGAATGGTTTTTGAAGAAATCGATCTTAAGTGAGATTGCAGGAGGTGAATGGCTTGCAGGGGCGATATAGATATAAAAAAAGTCACTGTTTTTAAACTATTAGACTTAAAAACTAGATATTTGACGAGTACTTATCTATTTTTTTTATTTATATTTATCTATTTTGAGTAAACATCCGGTGAGTGCGATTTTTCGGAAATCGACCCCTCTAGGAAAAGTGGGGGTTAAGGGGGTTTTACAACAGATAAATATATTTCTTTTTTAGAAATTCAAGTCTTGCCCTTTTTAAATCAAGAGGTGATGACTATACGATTGTTTTCTAATATAGTTGAAAACTTAATACTAGGATTTCAATAATTTAAAAACAATATGTAGTCATATATCATAAAATACTCAACGAAGCAGTTAACGACCAGTAGATAAATAAAACACAAACAGTAATTGCCTTAATTATAA
Organism: Trichonephila clavata; assembly: GCA_019973975.1. Classification (NCBI taxonomy): domain Eukaryota; kingdom Metazoa; phylum Arthropoda; class Arachnida; order Araneae; family Nephilidae; genus Trichonephila; species Trichonephila clavata. Next base: position 74,598 of record BMAO01022414.1, on the reverse strand, counting down.
AATGATTAGTTACAGGATTTCTAAATTACTCGTATTTTGCAAGAATCCGAATAACAGAATCAAAGAAAAAAGCTATATATCTCTTTTCTAATATCTTTAAAGTTCTGGGAAGGATGTTAGCAAGTGTCATCTTGGGCTCGACACTCCTAGCCCCGTTATTTTCTAACACTTGGAAAACATTCGTAAACTTAATGCACGTTTATTTGCATCCCGGGACCATGATGGATGGGCCAACCCATTAAATTGGGGACAATTTCGAAACTTGGAATCCGTCGCTCGTACTTTGCTAATTACGACTCTTTCAATCACTTAACGATTTTCATGAACCGTAACTTTGCCTCCCTTCTGGCGCCTTGATTACGACGGGACCCCTCATAAATAATAATCATCTCCAAGCACCCGAAATCGAAAAAGATGCTCCCGCTCAAGCTAGTGCGCATGCGTCACTCTGATGCCGGTCAAGGCCACCCGCTGCCTCTATCGATCCTTGTGGGATGCAGGAGAGCAACGGAGATGATCATTGTGCATCAAAGGAAACAATTAGAGGACCAACTCCCAAAAGATTAAGATTCTTATAACACGTACGTCGGCCCTCTGGTGGAGTTTATCTCTGAGATAATGATGAAGGTGATAGGTTGGAGTTGTAACTAAGTTGAAGGCAACAAAAGAGAGGATGCTTTGACTTTTGGAGAAGTTTGGAGACAATTTAAAGTTGGAAATGTTTACGATGGGGTATCTCTAAGAGCAACCAGTTAGAATTTATTTCAGCGAAAGGAGTGGGAATTTTTAAGACGTTTTCCATTAAATGCTTTCATATTATTTGAATCGTATGGTGCAAGTAGGGATTCAATTAAAGTAAAATAACAAAATATAAAATTGAAATAAATTTTTTTTGTAAACGTTCGCAAATGATTTAGTGTGAAAGTTTTTTCTTTCTCTTAGAACATAATTCTACGGTTACTAACTATATCGTTAAAATGAGCAGTTAATTCATTATTAACTGAAAGAATAATTATTTAATAGCAAATAACTATTAAGAAGTAATAAGATAATACAAGGGAACGGTTATAAAATTAGGAAAAAGTTTAATGCAACTAATATTATTGTATATTTTAATATTCAATATTACATTCACTCTAAGTACATATCGAAAGTCGAAATTTCTTCAAAAATAAGATAAAAAATATTCACATTACCTCAGAGGATTTCTAAGACTATTATAAATAATGTGACGAAGAAGTAGAGGATTTTTTTTATAAAACTATATATGTAAGTAATATGTATTTATATAATTAATAAATAAGATCCCTAAACAAGATACACATGCACAGACATTATAATTACTATTAGCCAGACATATTAACCAGCTATTACCCAGCCGCTTAGATAGGTGATTCATGATGTTATTGACCTAGATTTGTCTTTAAATTATTAATATCCAAGTCATAGAATATTATGCTTTCCATTGTAATGAAAAACATTCATAGAGTCCTCATCTTTTTATTTATAACGAGCAGTATTTGAATTTCTAAAATACTGCTTAAATTAAAGTTTATTTATTTTTTCGCCTTTGTCCCCCTGTTTTCTCTTGGGAGTTGATTTCTGCAAAACCCATTCTTAAAGAATCTCTATTCAACAAAAGAAACATATCTGTCATATTTCAGGTCTGTAGGTCTAATAGTTCACAAACGGAAATTTTGCTCATATCACACTCCTGGAAGTCAGCAAAAATCCTTCTTAGCTTGGATCTCTACTATACAAAAGAAACGTGCGTGCCAAATTTGATGCCTTTAGATGTATTAGCTCCGGAGATCTCGCGATGCGTAAGTCGCTTTTCTCATATATATTTATCAAAGAAAATAAATTTATTTCAAAGAACAGCACTAGCGCACTTTTTTACATGATAAATATGTGTCTTATGAAAAGTGTGTAAACCTTTCTATATTTAAATTATAAATTTCATACGCAAAATAAAAACGATTATGAACTAAGCCTTGTGTCTTTTTAATGCTGAGTTTCAGATCAAAGCGTTAAAATGATAAAAAAAAGTCATTATAATTAACAAGTAACCATCAACTGAAAGGTTCAACACGATTATCACAAATACAATTTCTGGACTGATTTTAAAACAATACAGTTCTTTTCAGCTCTTCTATTCTGTAACCATGGTTACGTAGCTCCGAATATTAACATAAGTCTCATGTGAGATGGAACAATCTTTCACAGAAGCCTATTATAAAATCCCAGTTTCTTTGCTTTCATCTTTTTTTGTAAACATTGAACAAGGGTTCGGCATTTTAATACGTAGCAGCTGTGAGATGAATTTCGCATCTAGCTTTTGACTTTAATAGACTAAATTATTAATCTCTCAGGGATATTTTGTTTGAGCTACCGATAAATTTTTTAATTCATTACATACTTTTCAATATGTTTATGTTACAATTCATACCTGCTTTCAACAATAATGAGCTCAATTTTAAAAGCATTCTATATAAAGGAAAAATTTCTTTTCAATGTTTTATTCGCTTGAAGAATTTTTTAAAATAGTATTCAAGAATTCCCCGAACTTACACGATAGGTAGAACTGAGTGATAAACGCTTCAGTCGAATTCGCAGAAGTCGGGATATGATTTTGCATAGAAATACATATAAATTAGTTTTTGTTGGAGCTGAAAACGAAAGAGAATAACAATTTAGAAAAAAAATGTTTAATAAAATCTTAGATAACACAAATACAAATTTAGGAACCGAAGTTATTTTGATGTAGAAGGTATCATACAATCCAACAAAGTAGGTACCGGCTCAAAGATTTTTTTTCACCCCATAAAATTTCCTCGTAGTATGCTAATAAATTTTTTTTCAAGTTTTGTTGAATAAATACGCGTATCGTCGGAATCTCTATTTCTAAAATTTATAAACCTTTTTCAATTAAACTGAGGCCTTCTGTCAAATTCCTAATCGTTATTTGATCTTCGGATTGAATTGAGTCTAAAGACTCAAACTTTTCATTGTCTTGCTCATGCATTTCTACAAGTATGAGCTCATCCATTGTCAGCTCCTGAAAGTAGGAATTTAACAGTTCTTGAACGCCGTCCCTATCCCTTTCTAAATGTATTTACCTAACAAGATCAATAATTTCTTTTATCTCATTACCAATTTCAACAATTTTTCCAACTATTTTCTCAAACAAAAGATGAATCGACGAGATTTAAAAATCGCGTAACTCCGGATGCGCGTAAGTCAAGGTATTACTTATAATGTCTTAAACAGGTTTTTTTTCTTTCATGTAAAAGTTTACGTAGAATAATAAAACGCATCAAAATTCATAGCTGAAGCGTTAATAAATGTATCGTTTACGACAACATTCCAGCAGCGTTATTAAATGAATAAGGAGGATCTTATTAGTAGGTTAAAATATTTCGACATTTATTTACTCTTCTTGTTCTATTCTAAATTTCCATTATTACCCTTCCGATAAATAAGATATTTACAATATTTTCAGTTGACGTGTTGCCAACCAACAAAAGATGCAATTCAAAAGATCCATTTCAATTGCCGACTTCATCACCTAATTGTAGTTTTTATTCTTTTTCAAAAAAATTTTATGTTAAAATGAGTTTATAACACTTTTTTTTGTAGTATGATGAAAAAACTCCACAGAAAAATAACGAAAATATCTTTATTGTACTGGGATATATGCAACATTTTGAAAATGCAATTATATTTATTTTTAAATTTCGTATTCTTTCAGTCGTGTAACAGCTTTTACAAGACTATTAATTGTAAGTGGATAATAAACATGACGATAGTAAGTAGAAAAATGGGGATTCGATTTGATTTTACTTTATGTTGTCCTGTGAAGCAACATGTAGGCTATTAATGGAGGACCTGATAATCTTGAAATATGGCCAAATGACGAAAATGACACCTAAGTTGGTACCCTCTCTCCAAACTTCCCCAACACAAGTTAAGTGGTTAAGTATTTTTAACACCCTTTTATAAGCTTCATTTGCATGTAACTGAATCTTTGAACTCAATTTTTATCCACTTTAAAAGGAAAGATGAATTCTAAATTTGGCTCACACTTGTCCAGGATCGATGACAATACAATATTTTGATAATTTTGTTCCATTGTCCTGATTAGGATCATCAAGATTCACGACTTCCCATTTTCAGTTCACATCCCGCACCTGGCGACTAATTTCAGATCCCATTTTCAGATTTGGCGAATAATTCCAGGTTTGGTGAATAAAAAATTAAGTTACAACTTAATTCGATTAACTACAAAACGGTGTTTTTTAGTTTTTTTAAAGCTATAATTTGTTATTTTTCTGATGGGCTGCATATTGACAACTTAGCTTTTGCAGACACGGTAAGTCCTCAAATTGGAGAGCCAGAAAGAAGTAAGTAAATGCTTTTACACAATAATTGAGCTCTTACTATTCGTGTAAAAGCTTTTTTTTTACTTTTACTTGACTGTAAGAACTCCACTCTAGTTTTTAGGAAAAACATATAAATATATCTTTAGTACGTGCAAAAAATATAACAGTATAAATATATATATCTAAGCATATCAAAATTATAATTAGAATAATCACAGGGTTATTCATAACTCTCTTCAGGGTTTTGAAGAGCTATGGTAGAAAAACTGAGACGAGAGAGAGAGTGAGAATGAGAGAGTGAGAAAGAGAGCGTGTGAGTGAGAGAGCGAGGAGAGAGTGTGAGTGAGAGAGCGAGGAGAGAGTGTGGGTGAGAGAGTGAGTGAGTGAGAGGAGAGAGGGAGAATGCAGCAAAAAAGAACATTTGAAACCATACAAAAAAATCAAGTTTAAACTACATACCTCTCAGTGTCCTATGAGGGAAAGCTTAGTTACACGGTATACATCTATGTAATAGTTCAGTTCCCCTGCTACACTGTATTCAACATGGTGCTGTCAATGTTATTAACAGCACGTGTTATCTTTTCCGTGTCATCCGAAAACTTGATCTTTTACATAAGATTAAATTTTCCTGCCCCATTTGCCGCGTGATGTAGCAGAGTTGCATGAAAAGGAAATCACGTACTGTCAATAAGGTTGATACTGTACTATGTGGCAGGAACTGGACTATCGCATTTGGATATTTCCAGATTAGTTTACCAAGTTGCAATAGGGGGAAGGTTGGCGCCATCAAACCAGTTTAACCCCACTTATCGGTCCTAAGTCCGAGGTTGCACTTGGATATTTTATAAATTTTATCTTATACAATTTAAATTTCGCTTGAAAACGTTGATCTTCATTATTTTTGTTTGCCATTGATATTTTGAAATGGGGTGTCGTACTCTGGGATTCATATGATTTCGTATATTTGCTTAATTATATTTGTGTGATGTATTTTATATATATATATATATATATATATATATATATATATATACAGTGAGCCACAAAATTGAGTATACACCTCTAAAACTTTTAGACTTCTTCCAATTACAAATTAAATATTGATTTAAAATAGATAATTTTTTTTTATCCTAGATACTTTAACCTCTGCTTTACCATACTATAAATAACACAATTCTATAGTTAACTTATTTATTACGAAAAAAGTTAAGTGCTTCGAAGAAAAGATAGAAAACCATGCCACAAAATTGAGTATACTTTTCTTATATTTGTTAATTTTGCCACCACTTTTTTTAGCTTCAAATTTTCTTTAAAGAGTTTCAGGAGTAGCTGCTGCTTATAACACGTGCTATGCACTTCAATGCTTTTAAATAGTATTTTTCTGATTAAAAATCGTAAAATGAGCTCTCGTAGAGAAACTACTGAATCTGAACGTTTATTGGTTGTAAAATGGTGGAAAGAGGGAAAATCTCTTCGAGAAATCGCTTCGTTGATTGGTGTAACTCATGGTTGTGTCCAAAAAATTCTACAGAAGTATAAAAAACTGGATCTGTGGCCAATATTTCTGAAGAGGATGTAAAGAAATACTGAGTACTACAGCGAAGAGGAAGATCATTCACTCAGTAAAGAAAGATCGAGGGTGAGTGCTTCTAAACTAGAATTTATTGATGTCCTCTACAATCGGGGAAAGGATCTCAGATGAAACAATTCGACGTACCCTTCACCAATATGGGTTTCATAGCCGTACACCAATACGAAAGCCATCATCAAGTATGTGAATAGACAAAAGAGAATGATTTTCACCAAAGAACATCGTTTAAAGCCTGTTTCTTTCTGGAATACAGTAATATTTTCTGATGAAAGTCAGTTAATATTTACGGAAGCGATGGACGATTTAAAATATGGCGAGAAGCTGGAAAGCACTGCACTAAAAACACCACAAAGACAGTCAAGTTCGGGGTGATCTGTCTCGTTTGGGGTTGTATGTCGCTGGAGGAGCTTGCTTTTATTGATGGTATTATGGACAAACATGTATATTTGGGATTTTAAAGGATAACTTGGAAAAAAGTGCAGTAAGTTGGGCTTAGGTCAGGCTTCATATTCCAGCAGGACAACGACCCCAAGCATACAGCGAAGATTGTGCAGTTATACTTGCTGTACCACTGCAGGAAGCAATTACACACCCCAGCCCAGTCTCCAGACCTAAACGTCATATAAAATTTGTGGTCGCAATTAGAGAAAGCTGTACATGAGCACGAAATCACAAGCAAGGAAGTTCTCAAGAAGGTTCTGAGAGAAGAATGGGCTAAAATTTCTGTTTGAACCACTAAAACACTGGTAGAATCTATGCCCAGAATATTACAAGCTGTAATTCAAGCAAAAGGTTATGCAACAAAATATTAATTTGTACGTTAAAAGGAAATTAATAAAGGTGTATACTTATTTTTGTGGTGTTGTTTTTCCTCTCGTCTCAGATCTTTTATTTTTTTTTTTCGTAAAAAATAAACGTAACAATTTTATTAGTATAGTACGGTAGAGCATAGACTAAAGTATATAAGGTAAAAATTTCAATCATCTTAAAGCAATATTTAATTTGTAATTGCAAAAAGTCTCTAAGCTTCTAAGATGTATACTCAATTTTGTGGCTCACTGTATATATTACTTATTTTTGTCAACGTCACACTTTAAGCCAACACTAGGTTTTTGTAAGAACTAATGCATGTTAAAAAAAAACTCTTAGGACGTAAGTGTTTTAATTTTTTCATATAATTCATGTTTAAAAAAGTTTTCTTCACTTATTGAGTCACATACTTTCACTGTTCTATCTCATATTTTTGGTGAAAAGTAGTTAAAATCCCTTGAAAAAATTAATTAGGTTAAGGATTGCACTAACGCTTAATGTATCTCATTTATGGTAGTGCTCCCCAAAATTAAATTAAATGTCTTTTAACATATATGCTACAGCACCATATTAAGAAAATGCAGATGCTGAGCTATAAAATATAATTAGCATCGCAAAGTTAATTGTTGCTATGGTGATAAAATGAATGAAGTTGAAGCAATTTGAAATGCAAAGATGTTCCTAATTTAGACTTTTATAATTTAAATTTCCTGCATTTTTTTAATTTTGAAATGCTAAAACAAATATATGAATAATGAAAAAAATCTCGCCATTAAAATCGCAAATTTTTAAACTTAATTTAAACTAATGAAATTACATATTGAATGGTTATATCTGAGATAAATAAAACTAAATATTAGGGTGGGTCGAGCATTTTCTTTCGGAATTTTAAAACATAACTATAAGCGAAATAAGTTCTTTGGTACATAAAGGAAGGAAAATAAAATTAAAAAATTAATTTTTATGTTAAGTACTGCGACAAGGGAAAGGAAATTTTTTTAGTTGTCTGATTTTTTTATGGTAAAAGTCAGTTAAATTTTTCTTAAATGAATCAGCATTTTAGTACTTCTTAACGTGTTTAATGCGATGAGAGGACATTTAATAAGAACTATTAGACCTACAAACATGATATTTGGTAGGTATGTTACTGTTATGGAGTAGAGGTCCGCTAAGAATGGATTTTGTGAAATTGACACACAAGGACGTTGGGAGGGCTTAATGACGTTGTAGATAAATATTCCCGTTTCTGAATTGTTAGAATTACAGGCTTGAAATTTTGTAAGCATGTTTCTTTTATTGGAAATTGATCCACTAAGAACTGATTTTACGGATATTAACTCCTATGGGGGGAGTGGGGGCCTTTTGCGGTGTATTGACAAAAAAAATTTCCGTTTTCGAACTACTAGATCTACAGTGATGAAATTTGGTGGGTGGGCTTCTTTGGTTGAATTGAAACTCACTAAGAACGGGTCTAATGGAAATCAACCCCCAAAGGTGGTTACTGAAGCTTATTGATTATCGATATTAATCAGTTTTTGAACTATTAGATTCAGACTTGAAATTTGGCAGAATTTTTTATTTTATTGAATAGAGATTCACTAAAAATGGGTTTTGCGGAAATCCAACTTGGGAAGGGGGCTACGAGTGCGTAAAAGATAATTCTAGTTCAGTTTTAGAAATTATTATTTAGAAGTTCTGTCCTTTTTAATTCAAGAGGCGAGAGTTATAAGAATATTTTTCAATACAATTGAATTCTTAATGCTAAGATATCTATAATTAATACATGTATAAATAGAATATATTAATGTAACATTATGAAATACCCAGAGAAGCGGGCTGGTTACGGCTAGTACTTATATATTGTGTAAACTTTATTTAAATAACTAATGTTATATATTTATAATATGTATTGATTTAGTCGTATAAAATACTTTTCTAAAAAATTAACCCATTTTTTAATTTGATAATGTTATATTCGTTTTTAAAATAACAAATTAGGAAATTCATAACAATTTTAGTATACTTTAATAAGTAAGAACGCACAAAAAAAGGAATACCGTAAGTTATTTATATTCAAAGTATTGTTATGCTAGGCTTTTAAGACAACAGTATACTTCTAGAACTAAAACCCTAAAGAGCAAGAAAGAAGTGTTAGGGAGTATATGCATGTTATAAAATGAAAAAAACGTTTACAAAAGCAAGCCAAATGCGTCATGCCAGTCTAGAAGTAGTGTGAATGTGGATTACAAAAGCATGGATTGAAATTAAACCCAACATAATTAAAAAATTATCATCTCAAGAAATAGAGTACATCTAAAAATGTAGATGGAATGGAAGATGATTATTTAAAGTCCAGAGTAACAGTGAAGGTGAAAAATTAAATAGAATTCAATGATATAATGGAAAACGAATATGAGACGATTTTTGTTTCTTTTTATCCTGTAATGAAAGTTCATAAGGTATGTTATTTTATTTAACTAAACTTTATTTAGGCATATACAGAAATCTAATTTTTTATGTCCAAATTTTCTTTATTTTCAAAGCTTTATTTTTATATTCGGTGTACAATGCGCACCCATAAATTTTGATCTTATTTTTTGTGTTAAAAGGGCGCTTTATACGCCAGAACATGTAGTTAATATTCTACTAGTTGCTAGAAAAAATTTGTGTGAGAAACAAATATAACTTCAATTGAAAAAATACTTTTTATCTATCATATATTTTTATCTATCAGATATACATACCCACTAATCATATAAATATTGCTGATGCATCGCATTCATCGAAGATTTTAGAGAGAGAGTATCTGCATTAAAATATTTTATAAACTAGTTTGGAAAAAAGAATTTCCTTCTAAAAACTAGAAGATAATTAACCTTAATTTACATTGCATACAGAATATTCTTGATAAAAACAAAAACAATATACCATAATATCGACAAAACTGCTAACTGAATATAAAATGAAGGATTTTTGCGATAAATTCATCTTATTTTTATTTTATATAATTTATATAATTTTTGTATTATGTGGTTGTCTTTCCTTGTCGATTTTTCTCAAATTGATTGCCAATAACCTTGAAGCTAAGTCTACAGATAGCGTCAATTTCATTTTCTTTATTATTAAACCAATAATTTTGCGAGTGTTTTCTGACGTTGATTAGCCACTATGTTCTAAATTAATGTACACACAGGTTATATCGAAATGATCAGATCTATTTTGATGTCGATTACAAATACAGTCATGAAATTATAAAACAAGGATAGTTGAGATATTTGATCAGAGTAACCTTGATTATACGTTAATTAACGAAATAGCAGTTAACCGTTTCATGACTAAGGGAAAGATTTTCTTCATATTTTAAAATTGTAGGTTGTCGTATTTAATTATAACTTTATCGGCATTTTTTATACAGAATGTCAAAATAGAAGATATGCCGAACACAATTACCTAATTGGGAATGTTAAGAAAGAAAAAAAAGAACTGTATGTCAAATTAAATTGGTGCCAATGATAAAACGATCGCAGGCTATATTCATATTTTTATTGCTTATTTCATTATATTGTGTCGTTTAAGTATATATTACAGTGCTTTCCGACGTAGACCTAGCAAATCTGTATAATTTTTAATTCACCCACATGTGCGTTCAGTCGTTGCCTCATTTATAAAGCATTTATGCATGATGAAACTACTTCAATCATTTTTGTTTGCAGTAAAGTTTTTAAAAAAGGATTTACGTTCTGTAATACATTTAAGACAGTATTGAAAATAAGAACGCAATTTAGAATATAACTCCACCACTGAAAACTGACCTTCGGAAGCTGCGTGGGACGCCATAAAAAAGTCATTGTTTTTCTTTTGTACCACAAAATAATCTCTATTATTTTATAAGACTGTGAGTTTTTCCTGAAAAGTATTGTTTTCAATCAGTCGCATTGAACGATCATTCCTCTTACTTTAAATTGCGTTTTATACCTTTCCAGATCATATTTTAAAACTGTCTCTTGATTAAATCAATATATTCTTCAAAATATGCCCTAATTAAAATCAGTTCCTTGAAAACATTTTTACCATATTTACTGGAATCAAAACCGCGCCATTTTTCCAGTGTTAATGCTACTGATTACTGAATGTCGGGTGCGGCTTTGAATCGAAGGCAAAATATTTGTTGGAGAGGGACATTGAGTTTCACCCTTCAAAAGAAAAAAAAGTAACCGTTCATTCTGGCCACTTGCATCGATGGCTTATTACATTCCGCTATTTATCTCTAGTATTCAATCTATCCTAAACATATGACGGCGGTAGCCAAGTGGTCTAGGCATCGGATCATGGCTAGCGTGTCATGAGTTCGATCCTAGTACCACTAAAGACCTGCCGTGTAAGGAAGAGATGCACGTTAAATCTGTCGAGAGCTCAAACGTCCTCCCGTTGGTGTGGTAGTTAGGAGAGGGGGTGCCAGCTCAGGTGTCGTCCGCGTCACTTGACCATGGTTCAAAATTACGCGGACCGTCGCCAAAAGCCCTCGTGTTGCTAAGACGGTGCGACGTTAATATTCACTCACTCTATCCTAAACATCATCATCTGTTAATATTTAGGAATGTTTTTGCATAGGTTTTCTTTTAATCACTTAAAAATCAAAGATATTGGTTATAATATCAAGACGTGATCACTATGTCGCAAGTAGGAAAAGAGATATTTTATATGTAAGGCATATTTTATATACGTTTTTATAAGTAGAAAAGGCAAATTTTATATGTAAGAAAAAACGAAAATAGAGCATCCTCCACTGAATGTTTGTCACGGATGAAACAAATGTACGCCGATGGCGTCAACAAAAGGTTATAACTTTTGCTTTTAAATGTTCAATATTCTTTAATAATTCTTTTACATTCTTCTTTTTAAGATATGTAACTTAACAAATGCATTCGATGGCATAGAATAAGACATCGTGTGGAAAAATGGTGACGCCGGTAGCCATTCCGAAGTCAGCTGTGACAATGGAAATGACGAATAATTTTCAAACATGATATTGACGGTTACAGTAATTATAGGTTAATGTATGTACATGGTAATTTTAATACTAGTAAAAATAATTAAATTATTAACTTATTATTATTATTTCTCGCTAAAATGTTTTTAATTTCTTAAGTATCGAATATTCATGAGCCTTTTACAAATTTTTTTTCTCAAAAACGAGTAGAAAATTGGAGGCGTAGATCAGAATCGATGATAACATTTTTTCACAAAAACATTTTGAGAAATTGGGGTGTGACTTGGAATCGATAGCGGCTTAGATTCGAGTAAATAGGTATTTATTATTAAAATACAAACTATCTCTTAAAAAAAATATTGTCGTGTTATGCAACTAGGAGTTCAAGTCTTTCTGCACAGATACCTGGCCACTTTACAAAAAATTTATCATACGCATACACACAAAAATATATACAATAAAAGGCGAGAAGTAGTTAATTTATTCTTTTTAAGAAATAAATTTAAGACTGTAATTTTGAATAGATTACATAGATACATTGCAAAGAGCACTTCGTTCTTCCGGAAAGATATTTATAAAATATTATATTGCCCAAAAATATAATTTTTATATTCCAAATTATTATTAATTTTTCTCTCTCTCTGTTGTTTAAGGCTTTGTTTAATTTCTTTTTCAGCAATAATAACTATCTTATTGTTTTTTAATAATCATTAATGTAACTATTATTATTTTCATAAATTTAAAAAACCAATAATCTCAGTTTTATAATATTTTAATTTAATTTTCTAAATACAGCAGTGCTTCTCCAATTTTCAACACGTGTGACCCAATATTCAATAGTATAAATTTTTCATCCTACCCCTCCATACAAAACAATGTATTAAATTCAATAATACTATTCTTTGAGGCTAAAATTACACAATACGATTTTACCTAAGTGCCACCGGTGTATATAAACGTTTCACTCATGCAATGCGTCAATTGTCATATTCTGAATTGTTTGAGTTTTTCATATGACGAGGTTTTAGGAAATCCTATCTTATTTCTGGATTTTTTGGAGATTTTTGGTTTTATGGAGATGGTGTAACTGAGCAACACCATCTGGGATAAGAAACAACAGCAACAGTGCGTTAATTGCTCCGAACGCATATATACGCTTTTCCGAAGTACGATCTTTTTTGTAAGCTGATCTATAAAATTATTCCGAAGGCTTTGGAATGCAATAAAATGACCTTCACAAGAGAGTTTCATAAAGGATTTACTTATTTCAGAGACTTTGCTGATTTATTCCTTTTCTACCCACCCCCTTAATGCACCACATACGTTCACCTACGTGTTAAGGTGGCATTGGAGAACGTATCACGTAATTTGTCCTCGGCATTTGAGGGATTCATTATAAATTGCACAAATTATGACAAAATAAGTGTTAATTTTTGCATATAATTTTATATATGACAAGACCATGGGGTCACTGGTAATTATTAAACTAGTTCTTAACTAAGTATTGTTATAAATTGATTATATAATACATTGCGCAGCACTGATATATAATGGTTTTATATCAGAGTACATGTGTATTTTATTTTTATTGTGTCAGAATATATTTTCTTTGTTTACTTTTAGTAAATTAATAATTTTTTAAAGTTATCTTTTGTTTTAAACTTTTCAATATGATTGCGCCCCTTTCCAGGGTTATCAAGCCCCCCTAGAAGGGCGCACCCCACAGTTTGAGAAACACTGAAATACAGTATAGCTAATAATACTATTTTTGCAAGCGATTGTTTCAAAATTGTATTTCATTTAAGAAATTTTGCAATCAAAATGAATTTCCTGTATTCAAAATGTTTGAAAATTTTTTACGAGTTCATGATATTTGCATTCTACAAACTCATATATACCTAATTCAAATAACAACTTGAAAAAACAATTTAATTTAAATACTATGTATGTAATATAAACACTTCCTGATTATTCTGATTTAAGTAATATGTTTTAGAAATAAAAACATCCTTGATCTTTGCCTCTAAAATCCTGAAAGGTGCAAATTATTTTCTTATGATTTGTTCGGAACAGCTTAGATGTTCTTAGAATTAAAATAGATTAATATATCACGTAACTTCTATAGTTTTTGAGCAAATGGGGGAAAAACTGTTGTATTTTTAATAAAATTTTATTGATCAAAATATTTACTCTCGCTTTGAGCAATCTCTTCCGAACAAGTAGTTTATATACAAATCCATTTTTATAAAACTGTGCTTAATTTTCTTATCAAAAAAATATCCACCCCTTTTTTATTCATCTTCATTATTAATTTGTTGACTGAGCATAGGACTGTGTGTGTGTGAACACACACGCAAATATAAAAAAAAATAGGTTCATTCTTCGACATAGGTACATAGGTTCGACAATTACTTCGAACATTTCTGCGCTACTGTTGACACGTTAAGCTGGAGTTGGTTTCAATTATTGTCACCTACTCGTCTATAGTAAGATTTGATAATCTGCCTGTGCCCTAGTGTCATCTTCGAGAAATTCAGCATCGGCTAAATTTTTTTTATCAGCTGTGGGCCCTTTTCAATGTGACTGAATTTCTTCAAATGCAGCAAAAGTTTTTTTTTGTTTGAAATTTTTGTAGAAATAGTCTTAAATTTAAGATTATAAAACCAACGCACACACGCATTATTTATTTTCATGTTATGTTTCACGAATATTTCAATGGTTATTAATAAATTTTTAATTAAAACAAATGGTTCCAATCAGCAATTAACACTAGAACGTCTGGGATTTCGATTATCTTTAAACATCCACCGGTGTCGTTTGTGGACACCGCGATATAAAATATATAAAATAATTGTAATAACTAAATAATAGCAGGACTTTTGTTCAGTAGGGTCTAGTTTTAAGAATTTTTAATATTATTTCATGTAATATGATATATCATGACCCTTCATATCATAAAAAGTGACGGTTTGACTTGACGTTGACTGTTTCACAAATCTTGTTGAAGAATTGCTTTGTCGTAAAATATTTCGAGTAGCAAATCTGCCAGGAACCTTACTGTTATGCGGTATCCACTCTATGCCATCCCTAGCGACATATATATCAGGATTTACTGGAGTGGTATCAATTATATCTGCACGTTCTTCATTCTTATCAGTCACTTTCCCTCAACGTTATGTATTTATTCATCGGAATCAAAATTTGAGCAAGACAGCTAACCACTTTAAAACTCCTTCTCAGAAAGCTCCCTGAAAAAAATTGACATTTTTATCAAGGTTTAGACCTTAACCACGAATCATCTCTTCAGGGTGTCTCCTTTGCACAAGGCTCGAAATTTTTTATGAGCAGATGAACCAATTCTATGTAACGAAACACTTAGACACAACAATTTTAGTATAACTGACTCATATCCGCTGTGAACCCAAAAATATTGCATTCAAGGTCAAATAAATATGCGGTATTACTTCCGGAAGTTAGTTTTACTAATGGTACCTACTTAGTGAACTATCTCTTGCTGAATGACAGCTACTTATAATGATAAATTGCCTTGATGTCGAAATGACACCAGCAGACGTTCTAGGAATATTTAGTTGTACATTCTATCCTAATTAACCCAGAACCATAAAACCATTTCTGTGTAATCCCCATGAAAAATGATTAAAAGTCGCGAAAAATTTTCAAATTCTTTGCAAAATTATGAAAAGGAGAACAAATTAAACAAGCTCTGATGTCCAATCGACACCGACGGATGTTCTAGAGTTAAAGATGTATGCTAAAAGATGATTCATGTTCTTGGGACAAACTTTTAGAGGAGGTAGGGGACATCATATGGATTCAGATTTGGACTGCAACCCATGTTCGGAAACGTCTTCGTTCGGCGCTAGGTGGCGTTGTTCACAAAAGCATTTTAAGAAATTATATCTGCATGACCACAGTCATTTGAGCTGTCATCGCCCACAGAGAAGTATAAACCTTTTGCAAACACTGAGCTGGTAGATATACACCTGATTTATGGATTTGCAGATGGAAATGCACGATCAGCAGATAGATTGTATCGCGAAAGGTACCCACTGAGAGATGCACCTGGACCGTCTGATGTTTGCTAATTTACACCACAATTTGTATGATTATGGATCATTACGAGGTTCTAGGTACGGGAAGGGTGGGAAGCTGTATCTTTCGCATTTTGTTTCATACATGGAACAAAATGTGTCGGATACCGTTCGAAGGAATCCTAGTTCATGATGAGAGTTCGAGTCACTTGTAGCTTATAATGTCCCCTACCTCAACTTAGAATTTGTCCCTGTGAACCAGGGTCACGCTGTGACGGTTCTATTCACGCTCTTTCAACTAATAGTCCTTCTGGTCTTTAAAAATTATTTTATTATAAAACTCCTCCTCGAAGAAGAAGACGTGATTATGTAAATTAAGACTGATCTATATAGTCTAGGTTTTCAGTTTAGAAAGAGAGATAAGATAGATTGCTAGCGGAGTAGTGATTAATCAAATCGAATGGGAATTCCGGATACTTAATATATGATAGTTGCATTACTTAGAGTGACGATCTGTCACTATGGAGATTGAATCTAGATTAAATAGCTAATAAAAGTCAGAGCTATTGCCTTGAGTAAGTGTATGAAATATTCAAGTCTTCTCATATCTCGCGTACCTCGTCAATTGTTTGCATATTTATTAATTGGATACACACCTTAGCCTTGATCGATTGCATTTGAGTTTTGGTTAATATTGTGAATAAATTAGATTATTTTGAAATATAGTCTGATATAAACTTCCTTCCAATCCTCCCACACCTTTAGGCATGCCGGTGAGATCCTTACAACCCTGTATATAATGGATAGAAACAATAAAATTAGTCGGATAACAAGTGGAAACGATCATCGGAATTAATGATTGCAAATCGAAAAAAATTTCTCGATTACCTAATATGGACCTAACATACCACATTGAGCATTGTCCTTAACAAATAATTTTTGCAACGTAACTAGTTAACGTATACAAGTAAACAGAATTCGTTAAAGAATCAAAATTGAAGGAGGAGGAAAAGTATCCGAAACAAACTTTACGCAAATGAAATATTACTAGACAAAAACAGCCGAAGAAGAAACATACTTGACGTTTATGTAAATATGGCATGCATATTGAACAAAGTGGGGAGAATAATTAAAGGAATGTTTAAAGGAGCTTAAGTAAGAAAAATGATTAATTCTCATTTGTTTTAAGAATATATTTTACTTGCAATCATTTCCAATCATTCTTTAGACATCTAAGTTTACACAAAAATTAAGACGATACTTTGACTGAGTGTTTAAAGAAAATTTCTTTTTTCGTATCATTTTTATTTGAATTCTTAAGTGGATTAAGAAGAATTTTTACTATAAAATTAAATAGTTTAAAACGAAATTTTATTGCAATAGATATAAATTAATTTTAAAAGCAATTTTATTTATTTGTTGAGGCTAACTGCGTGATCCTTGATCCGATCTCTTATAAAAAGGTACGCTGTTAATATGCAAAGTATAGACTGTTTGGTGTTAAAATTATATTCCACCCAAACAAATACCTCGCACAGCTATTAGTAAATTTTGCTTCAAAACTGTTGCAAAATATGGTCAAATATATGATAAAAACAGCATCAGAACGATGAATTATTAAATCTAAAAATATTACACTAAAAAATAACTCTTCATTTCATTTTCTATTTCAACCTATTTAAAAATTTAGTCAAAATATGATAACTATTATAGGAGGAGTTTTCAACTAAATTTAAGAACACAACTGTCTTTTCGGAACATTTATACGGGAATAAAAAAAATATAATTATTAAAATACAAATATACTTGAAGAAATAAGAGTTGATACTCTTGTGACATTTTACTGGAAAGAACAGGCCAACGCAATACGATTGCTATTCTCGTCTAAGTTTTCGGAAAGAAAAACAGCGTGGCAAAGTGAAGAGTTTGGCTTTTCTGTTTGAATAAGGAATGAAGCTCTTTTCTTGATGGAATCGATTTTCATTTCCTCTCGAAAAGCGTTTAGCAGAAGTTGGGTTCACGAAATGAAGGGTCCAGCATTTTCTAGCTTAGGGGGTTCAATAACCTCCCATCCAGTAGATGCTAAATGGTGCATTTTTGAAATAAATAAAATATTAGAATTCATTCTTTATATGAATTGGAGGCTATTTTCAGTTTGCGTGAGTATCAATTCATAAGAGATTTTATTTCAGTGAATAAAATGTTGAAGTTCTTTGCGAATAAAAATTTACAAATGTTTGATGTAACATATTGGATTACAGTTTGATACTAAGGAATAAATTACAGTTTAAAAAACTAAAAAACACTATTTTATAGTTAATCGAACTAAGTTGTAAACTAATCCTTTAGTCGCCAAATCTGGAAATGGGATCTGAAATGAGTCGCCACATGCGGTAGGGATTTGAAAATTGGAAATCGTTAATCCTGATGAACCTGATCAGGAAAATGGAACAATATTGTGAAATTATTCTATTGCCATCGGTCCTGGACAAGTGAGAATAATTTCGAAATAATCTGACCTTTTAAAGTGGGTAAAAATGGAGTTTAAAGATTCCGTTACATACAAGTGAAACTTATAAAAGGGGGTTAAAAAGTGTTTGCTTATGAGTTTTTTATTTATTGAGGAGTTTCAAGTGTTTTGATGCTTTCTTATATTTTTTATTGGCTAGATAAACTTAAATTTCGTTAATTAGGGGTTATACATTATATGGGGAGTGTGTCCAAAAATACAAATGTTTTGCACTTGATTTTTTGAAATTCGATAATCAACAACACAAGAAATATCCACAGTTAGAAATTACACACTTTTAATTCAACAGTTACAAATACTATTAGTGAATTATAATGCACCAGTTGATTGGGAATTTTAAAATATTGACTCTAATAAATGTTTAAAAAACTTTTTCGATTCCTGACCCGAAGGAGAGATCTTTTCAGACTTCATGCAGAGAAGAAAATACTGCATCATTTGCATCCTACTTCATAATAGAGAGGTTTGTTTCCACAGTTTTCAAACAATATGAAACACTAGAAAATGCAACAGTTTTGGTACGAGTAATTCGCACTGTTCGCCTATTCAAAGTTTGTTGGCAACGGACCTCGAAATTTTCAACCATTTCAAGTGACAAGGGCGACACCTGAGCTTTCACCCATCTCTCCTAATTACCACACCAACGCAAGAACAAATTTCGAGAAAGGGAGTTTTAATGACATAGTTAAAGAAATCACTCATATCGCGCGCATACACACACATAAGTGCTATCGGCCTGAAGGAAACAGAAAATTCCCATGGGGATTAAGTTATTCACTCGATTAAAGCCCGTGCAAAGCCGGGTTAAGCGGAGAGAAAAGAAACAAAGTTTTTTCAAAAAATAATATTGGAAGTGCTGATTTTGTTAAGAGGAGGGAAAATATTTTAAACGAGAAAGCCATGATACGCACTAACAGGCCATGCACTCACATTGTATGCGTCACACCTACACAAAAGTGCTGGTGTCAGAAAGAAAGGAAGAAATTAACATGGGGATTAAGTTATACCCTCGGTAAAAGCCCGTGCAACCCCGGGCCACGCCAACTATAGGTATATAATATATATCAATTTTTGCTTTAGAATCGTTATTTATTGGCTCCGACAAATGAACAATTTCAACAACTTCACTTGCGCAGATAGGCAGTACGTCATCAAATATAACATAATCGATAAAATCTTAAAATATCCCCTGCATTGTCGATTGGAATTTCCTGTCCTACTCAAGAATCATACGATTGGTTATTCTCATGGCTCCTTTGCATCTGTAAAATGTAATAATGGTCTTCAAACTTTCGCGTTGACATTTGTTGCTTACAAGAAAAGTCATTTTCTATTCTGAACAAAAATGATACGTCATTTAAAAAAAAAACGTTTCTGATACAAGCTAATAAAAAAAATTTCCAGCTGCTGAAATAATTCGTTTATTTCGGGGTTTATTATTCGTTAAATGTGACTTTTTTTCTTCATTTTAATTGGAAAAAGAGAAAAATTCGTTAAATAGGGGTTCGGTAAATTGGAGTACGACTATGTTGTGTATGTATGAGATCAATAATGTGCTAAATAATGCAATAAATCTAATGAAGAAAAACAGGAACAGAAGTACAGCAAGGCAGTACAGGTCAAAAATAAGATAGCCTCGGTAGTATACAAAAGCAAACTCTTAGCTTTAGGAACTAAGATTACAGGCATAAGCAGTGTTCACAGACCAGCCAACTTTCACTTGCAGTTTGCTTATACTACTGAGTTGAAGGGAAAAGAAATAAGAGTAGGAATAAGCCATCATTAATTATAAAGATAATAATCCTAACATTAAAAGATTTATTTTAAATAAACTAAAACTAAATTACCATGTAATAGTAAATAAACATACCAAGAATAAAAAAAAAGAGTATGTGTGCTTATAACCACACCATAGAAGGGATAACTCCAAATTTTGGAATGTTGTCTGTAATGTTTGTTTGCTTTGTTTTTCAGGGATTAGTTAGATGAATGAAAAATAAGAGGATATTAGCATTGTCATATAAAATGATTTATTCATATGTCTGTATTCATAGAGTAATATTTTTTTGCGAAATATGCAATCATATTTGTAAATTAATTGTATTCTAAGAAGGAAACAATAGGTTTATGGTAGCTGAAATAGGTTATAAGTATTTTAGAAAATTATTTAAATATCTAAGGAAAACTCAGTCAAGCGTTGTTCCGTACTTTGTCGTGCTTTCATTTGTGGATCATTCGACATAATTAAATTAAATGTTGATTTAAAAAAATCTATTAAAGCCTTTGATTTGTCTTTTGAAAAACCTACATTAAAATCCCGACTTAAAATAATAGGCAATTTATTCAGAAGAAATGATCAGGCTTCAACTAAATTTTTGTGAATGAATTTGATAATTTTCTCTTCACTTTGATTTGGTGAATTGTAAATAGTAACCATTAGAATATTTGTCCATTTTCTGCTCTACATTTCGCCCCACAAACCCAAATGATTCGGTAGTATTTGATGCTACATCGATTTCTGAAGTGACATAAGTTGTCGTATGACCCTTATTTTTATATATAGCAGCTCCATCATCTTTGTGATTGTGTCTTTGGAATTTAGTAATACAGTGAAAATTTAAGAAACACCTATGTTTTCTTCATTACTTTTAGACAAGTTTCTGTTAAAAGTAATATAGTTACATGTTGCATAACACTGTCATCGAGATCTAAAGCATGTGCATGTAAACTTTGACAATTCAAAGAATATATTGATATTCCCTTTTTTTGTGGAAATGAAGTTTGTGAAGATATCTGTGATTGGTTTAAGTTTGTGTGTGTGTGTGTGTGTGTGTGTGTGTGTGTGTGTGTGTGTGTGTAATAACATTTTAAATTCATTTTGTAGATCTCTGAGAGATGTAGATTCTCTTAGGCTATGGAAGAGTTATGGATTGGAATTTTCCGTAACAATGTAAAGTCCTTCAAGCTCTTGATAACTCAACATATACCAATTGTTGATAATGTGTTTTCTCATACTTGTAACAAATCTTGAAGGATTTTATATTATTACGGAAAATTCCGATCCGATATTACGACCGTTACAAACCCGAGCGTAGCAATGCTTTGCTTCTTAAAACGTATCTCATTCAAGTTCACTCCCCAGTAAAACGCGCCTAAAGAAGTTATCACTTCAATAATTGTAAATCTATTTATATAGCTCAATTGCAAAAAATATTTGAAAAAATTACAATTTTTATTCGAATTTTATACCTTCGGATTTTAATAGTGTAGATATGAACTTGTAATTGCTCTAACCGTCAGAATCGTGATCTATTTCCCCCATACAACGAATTTTTTAATCTTCGATTCTAAACAGAACCCGATTTTTAGTAGAATTAACATTTTTAAAAAAGTGCGGTTTTAATTTGAATATAAATATGGTATTTTAAGACAATTAATATATCCCAAACATGGAGTTATTATAGAACAGCAACGCAAAAAAGAAGAAATGAGTAAATGAATAAAATCAAATAAAAATATATCTTTGGATCACTGGCGAAGCTAGTATTGTGTGGGCCCTGTATCGAAATTCCTTTGAGGGGGCCCCTTAAGATGTAACGATTTTTTGCTTACGTATGCTAGAGACTCTGTAGCGCAAGAGCCCCGTATCATTGATGCGGTGGTAGCTAAGCCCATGCTTCGGATGCTTGAGAAAATAATTAATTAAAAAAATAAAATTTTAGAAGTGAAAGACTATATAAAAAGAAAAAAATAAAGCAATTTGTGATGTATTAAGATATATTTCAAAATTGTTTAGCCTATTGTGCCATCTTTTTAATGTATGCAGTAAAATAAAACCAATAAAGTTGAAACAGAGATAAAAGACGTAGTAGAAAAATTTGAAAATAAATATATGTGTACGTATATATTCTTTCATAAATCTAAGCCAGCGGACTTCAAACTATGTTCCACGGAGCCCTAGGGTTCCACGAGTCACAAAAAATAGTGGAGAAAGTTATAAATGTGTGTGTGTGTGTCTACACAAAATGGATTCGCGTTCTCTATGAAGTTTATATAACCACAAGTATCTAAAGCTCCTTACAGTCATTAAAGCTGAAAATTTTACTTATGCATAATAACTTTATTTTGTAATACCTTTTTAACTTATAATAATATAATAAAATAATATTAAAATGTTTTTCTCTTTATATGTACTAACTAGTTGTTTGTGAATATCCACGTCTCTTGATTAAAAAAGGATAGAATTAGAAATTCTAGAACAGTATTATTTCCTTTAAGCCCCTGAGTTGCCCTCGGGTGTCAATTTTCGCAAACCCCATTAATAGCAGATCTCTAAACAACAACAAAAAACATGCTTGTCAAATTTAAAGTTTGTAGGTCTAGTAGTTCGAAAACAGGAATTTTTGTCCACAGCCCTGGATAATCAATTTAGGAGGAAACCTTCTTAAAGGATCTTAGAAACCTTTACACGGCAAAAGAAGTATGCCTGCCAAATTTGAAGTCTGTAGGTCTATTTGTTCCAAAGATCTCGTGATGAATAAATGAGTGAGTCCTTTTCCTCCAGTTGCAGAGAGAAACTTTTAAACTTACTATAGAAATTTTTTATAAATATAAACTTTTATATTCATATATATATATATATATATAATTCTCTTTACACTTATAAACTTTCAAGCTTTCAATGCGTTTTTCACTTTATGTGCTTTATATTAAAAATACTTTTTATTTTTCCATATCTATAACGTAGAAGAAAAATTAGATATTTAAAATTTATTTATGTTAATTATTATACCATGTAAAATTAGAGAATACAAACATCATAAAAACTATGGTTACCCTAAACCTTACGGTTCAAGATATTTATGAAAATTTTAAGCCACACCACTAACTGGACAATAATATTCTTTATTAAAAAGTGAAACGCAACGATATTCGTTCCACACTTACAACTTCCTTCCTATTTAATTCTTTCTTATGTCTATGGTTTGCTAAATCGCGTGACAATCGTTTGGCGAAAAATGACTCACACGCTCTTATCATTCGGATCACGTCGTGTTCAACATTATGCTTAATGAGGGAAAATAATAGGTTTGATTTTGTATTTCGGTGCACTCTTATGTCGGGTTCGTTTGTTGCGTGTTGGAGGGAGGGGGTGGCAGTGTTCCCCATCCACATTTTCTCTTTTGTCTCCCTCGAGACTGAGAAAAGGACAAACGGCGGTTCTCACATCAAATATTAAAGATACGAATTTCGCAAACAGAAACTTTCTCGCTTTTAATCCGAAATAATATTTCCTTGAAAAATTCCGGTTTTTTTTTTCGGGCAGCTAACGTCATACAAATTGAGATAATACAATATTAAGAATCTTGAACAGATTTTAAGGGGGGAGGGAAAGAAATAGTAAAACAGGGTTGAAGCTGATACATAGAAAATTAAATTTCGTTTGTTTTCGTTGGCTTTGTTATATAGTTCGTTGTTCATTTTCTACTTCCACTTTCCATGTTTTATTATTTTTTTTTAAAAAAAGCTCTTAAGAATACTTGAATTTTTACGATCACGAGCTTCATATTTGATGAAGTTAAAATCGAGTTGAGTATTTAAGTCCTGATTCCCTCAAAAACGGTTAGGATGAGACATATGTGATTTGATTTGACTTTAGTTTAAATCACACTGGGAAGCACCTCGAGCTCATTATTTTGAACTCATATTTTGAGTTCAAAATAATGAGCTCGGCTTCAAAATAACTCATTATTCTGAATCATGATCAAAGGTCGAGGGTGACTCCTTAACAGTGGTTATCCCCTCACCAAACTTCTCCACCACGCCAACTGGAGGACTTTGAGCTTCGACAGTTTTTAGTCTTCTCAATGGCACGGCCGTAGCCCCCGACTCGAGAACGCTAGTCGTGAGCGCGTGGCACTCCTTCTCCAAACTTCCACGCCCCATCAACAGGAGGACTTTGAATTTCGATTGATTTAACATTACGGTGAGTCTTCAGAGGCACAAGGGCTCAAACCCGCAACTCGACAACGCCGGACATAAGTTCGTGGCCAGAACCACTCAGCTACCAGATTAAACTTAATAATAGCTGTTTAAGGGGGGTCTCCGAGGTGTTAACTTTGTCTTGAAGGCTGAAAATAAAAACAGTTTTCAATTAGATGTAATTCTTTCAAATTAAAATTAAATAAGTCGAATCTTTTACAGATTATTTATAAAGAAATGAAGCTTCAAAAGTGTAAAATGTTTAAAATATAATCATAATTTTTCAAATTATATCATATGAAAATCAGAAACATTTCTGCAAGAAATATTAAGTCTTACGTTGTGCTTGATATTTTCTAAAATAGTCGCTCTAGTTACTAGCGATAAGTTGCAATTACCAACCATTTATGAAGTTAAATATATCCTTATTACATTGTATAGCTATTTTTATATAAATAAAGTAATAAACTATATTTTTT
The DNA here is from genome assembly GCA_019973975.1 of Trichonephila clavata. NCBI lineage: Eukaryota > Metazoa > Arthropoda > Arachnida > Araneae > Nephilidae > Trichonephila > Trichonephila clavata. The sequence goes on along the minus strand of BMAO01022414.1, from coordinate 49,782 downwards.
AAAAATAAAAAAATTACCTATTTTTAAATTTTTTAAAAAAAGTTTCAACATTCTTCAAATATTTTAAAAATTTAAAAGATATATAATACTAAGATTAGGCAGGGTTTAAAGAGTAAAATACATTTTATAATTCGATAAAATTACATGCATCAAAGGCTACTATTTTAGAAAATAGCATGCGCAACGTTAATTTTTTTAAAAATATTTATTTTAAAAAAGTTTCTTATTTTCACATGCTTATAATTTTTAAAATTATGATTATATTTTAAACATTTTATACTCTTTTGTAACCTCATTCCTTTATAAATAACGTGTAAAAGATTAGAACTATTTAATATTAATTTCAAGAAATTATATCTATTTGAAAACTGTTTATATTTTCACCCCTCGAGACAAATTTAACAACCCTGAAACCCCTAAATGGGACTGGGATTTTGCTCTCACATAGCGTAAGAGAGTGAGTGGTACACGAATTCTGGTGTCGGCCTTACTATTTGATTGGGGCTTAAAACCATGAAGACTATTGCGCCTTCATATAAATCTAGAAACAGGTTAACTTAAAACCAAATCAAATTGGAAATCTTTTGTCGTTAAATTGTTTTATAATTTAAAATAGTTGATACTATAAATCAAAAATCATTTAAATCTTAAATTTCTTATTATATTGAAATCAAATCTGAAGAATTAACTTTCGGTTTTATTTGCCTTTTATACTTTTTTCTTGAAGTTCAGAAAAAACGTTAAGAAACTATAAAATTGTGACAGCAAATTTTATTTTCATTCTAAGTATTAATTCAGGTGGATTTTAATCATTAGTTCAGAAGGTATCTTTCGAATCAAACTCTTGTTACTATTAAAGTCTTTAAGGTATATAATTTTGTGAAAGTATGGGCCATTTTAAATTTGGAAATCAATATATCTCTTTGATACAAAATAACAGATTAGATGAGATAACAATATACTAAAACACGTGAGCTACATACGTGAATATACAGTATTTTAAAAGTTAAGTATTATTGACTTATATTTTTAATAAGTAATAATATTTAATTAAAATTTGATTCAATGTTTATAATAATAATTAAAAACTAAGTTAAATATAATATTATATAATTACAATTAAATAATTGCAGTAATAATTAAAACATTTAATGAAAAGATATATTTATAGTTATTATTGAATAATAATTATATATTTAATAATAAATATATTCATTAGAAATTCCAATCATAATTGTTTGAATTGATTAAATTCAAAGGTATACTTTTGAAGAAAAATAGTTATCTTACTAAATATAAGGAATATAAGAAATATTAATTTAATGTTAAATTAAATTTTAATTAAAAAATTTATATTCCTGCAGATATTTTTGTCTCTAAGAAATTTAAAAGATGATCTCAAATGAATCTCAAGAAATATAGTTATGTTAAACCAATTTACAACTCTTACTATTTAAACGAAAATACTAACCGTTTACAGTTGAAAGTTTTCACTTTCCAATAATTGCGGCCCAATCTCACAAATTTTTATTTTGTGTATGTGTTGAAAAATATTCCTAATTAATATTACAACACGTAATATGTTTATAAAATGTTAACACATAACATGTTAATAATTATACCTTTTTAATTACACATATGTGTTTTTAAAGTTTATTATATCGCACATTTCACTAACTCAATCAAAAATACACACTATTTTGTTTCTTGTATAAAATTAAAAATGAAGTTTCAAGTAACATATGGTAGATATTCGTGAGTTAAAATTTTTCTTCCTGAAAAGCCGATTTCCCCCAATAAGAAAAAAGAATTTTATAATATTTGAGAAGAAAAATATTGATGACACTGATTAACGTTTTAAATAATAATGGATACTCGCCAAAAAAAGAATTCAGGACTAACAATTAGACTAGCAACTGACAGAAAGAAATTGTGTTATAATCTGTTTTTGAAATAAAATTTTTACGTTTTATGGTAAACTGAAATCATAATCTTATTTCAAAATCAATTTAATGTGTTTAATTTTCAATAAATTATATAAGTAATTAAGTTACTGTTAAAAATGGCTGATATTTCAGTAGAGCATTAAATTTAAAAAAGAATTGAAAACTGAGCATAATTCTTTCTAAGCAAAAATCTCTAATTTATGAATAAAATAAAATATAAAATATCTTACAGCGTATGTTTTATAGTTATATTTGAATATTGAGCGTTTTCTGGTTCATTTTGATTTAACTATGCTCAAATTGTCTTATTCGTTGTTTCAAATGAAAACCGATGCCGTGAATAATACTTTAGTGCAATTTTCCTATTCTTGCAAAATTGTTAAAAAGTATGTAAAAACCTTTTAAAATTAACTACATAAAAATAAGACTTTTATGATGTCTTTGTAAAAGAAAATCATGGCTTATATTTCATTAAATTGAGAAATCCATGCTAAAACAAAAATATGAAAAGCGTAAGCGAAACAACACAGTTTAAAAACGAGAACATATTATTTCTCGTTTTCAGGAAATTTTAAGTCTTGCTATCCAAAATATAGTCCTTCGTGAAACTGAACAAATTTTTTAAAAATATTTATTTGTATATTTTCCAATTACCTTCAATCTTGAGAAAACTCACCTAAAAAGCTAACAACTTAAAAACATTCATCCTCCAACCAGTAAATAATTTCACAAATGAAATTTAAGCATTAGGAATCCCTTAAAACATTTCTGTAATCCTCTGTTTCCAACTGCGCAACAAGCGAAACGCACATCAACCCCAAACATACTTCCAACATCCCAACATTTCCCTACGCAATTCCATCACCCAAACATTCACCCCTTTCTTAAGCCTCCAAGAGAAACATAAACACAATGTTTCCGCACACAAAACAGCAACATCCATCTTTTTTCAAAAAATCTTCTTAAAAGCACAGAGAAAGTTCTCACTCACCTGCGAAACAAACGATTCTTCAAGCGTTCGAAGGGGGGTGAAAGAAGCCCTGGAATTCCAATCGGTCAAACTCTTAAAAATTCCAACTTTATTCCTCTTTTGTTGTGAGAATCACATTCTCTCTTCGGAGGGATTTCGATCCAGTATTGCTCTTGCGCTTCCCTGGGATTGCTGGAGGCTGTCAGAAGTTCCTACACATGCGCGGCCACACCGTCAACATTCCGTTTCGGTTTGGAATTCAGGGGTGGGGGTTTTGCCAGCGGACTTGGGCTCGGGGGATGGAAGGGAGCATGCGCGAGGTGGGGGTTGCGTGTAGAGGGTTATCGATTGGATTCCGGAGAGGGAGGAGGAGTTTCGGGTCAGGGCAAAACACTTGTGCCTTATACGAAAGTGGTTAGTGCTCTCTCCCCCTCTTTCAATTTCTTTTTCTTCCTCTCTCTTTTGTTGTTTATCACAAGCATTTTTTACTTCAATTGGGGAAGATGTTCTTCAAAGTTGTCGTTGAAAGTTTGAAAATTGCTGACGCTTATTGGTTATTTTCTTACGTGGAGTTGAAGAAGATAAAGGTTTAGGGATGCATAAAATGTAAATAAATTTTAATGTATAAAATGTAAAAAACGCGAATAAATGTTTAGTAAAAAGTACAGAAAATATTACTGAACATTTTTTTTAAATAATGCTATTGTAAAAATAAAGTGAAGTAAAGAGAGAAAAAAATTATTTTCGAAAAGTATAAAGTAGTAATAAAACGAATGTAACTGGGATAATCTCTCTCTAATAGATTTTCAAGACATTAAGATTTTTAAATTTATACTTTAATACTAGACATAAATACATGAATAAAATTAAAACAAAATTATTTAATATGTAATAAGACTGATTTATATAAAATGTAAATGTTATGTATAAAACTTATATTTATTTTTTCTCTACATTATCATAATTGTTATTTATATATCAGCAGTAAATACACACAAACGGAATATTTTCTTAGCAAAACGTTTTTACAAACTTTTCAATTAAAACGTCAACATTTTTGGCCATACTCAAAAGGGTAAGATGAAATCGATTCTTGTATGCCTGTATCGATACTCAAAAATGATAAAATAATTTAGAAACTTTTTCAACAATGCATCTGAAAAGCAAATATAATAATATATCAATTAAATTTCAAACAAGTTTCCATTAAAATTGAAATTTGACAATGCTCAGTTGAAAAAAAACCATTTGAGAGTGTTTGTTCACAAGTAATTAAAGAGCTCATAACAATCATAGATCTTAAATGTTAAGAGGAAAGTTCCAAAATTGAGTTTCGTCTTTGCTTTTCACACGGAAATTTTATTTTCAAAACAAAATACACACCACGGCACCATGAACTATGCTTCTTCGACAGAGTTGCCACCGACATTGCGTCGTTTGTCACAGTATGCAGTCACTTTGAACAAACCTCTCTCGTAAAACTTAATGCCCTGCAATGCAAAGAATTCTCACACAGCCTGCAATGTTGTTTTCCTCTATGGATATGGAGGGGCTCCCACATTTCAACCTTTGTCTTTCTCAGGCTGCCTTCCTTCATTGAACATGCAACATCAGTGATTTGACTTGAGCTAACGTCTTCCCCACTTATGGTCTGTAGGCGTACCGATACTCTAGTCCCTCGTGTCCATTTATACGGGATAATATTACGCACTTCCTTAGGCGATCACGCTCTCAAGACAACGTCTGTCGGCGTTCGGGATTTGTACTCGAATAAACTTTGACACATGCTGGTTGGCTGCTACTCTCTCTTCTTCGACTTTCTCTACATGCATACTTCCATCGTTGAATCGGCAACGAATTTTTCTTATGGCAATTGTTTATTTTCTTGGGAACCACCTTCTTTTTTACAAAAAAAAAGAAGGAACTTATTTTCATAACATCTCTTGTATTATTCTGAACGAAATGTGGCCGCGGTAACAAGTGATCATGATCACTAACTCGTGACCGGTGAGTCATAAATTTGACTCCTGCACCAATGAAGAACCTTCTCCCGCGTAGAGGTGTCCGTCGTAGCCTAGTGGTCAAGATCATGGACTCGTGGCAGATATATCATGAGTTCGAGCATTTTACCGCTGAAGCAGAGGGGGACTAAGCGCTTTAAATGTCGAGACACCCTTTGGTGTGATGTGGATATTAAGAGAGAAGTATGCCAGAGAGTTCAGGTGTCGTCATCGTCACTCGACCATGGTTCAAAATTACGTGGTCCGTCCCCAAAAGCCCTCGTGCGGCTTAAGCGACGTAAATATAATTCTAACTCCTGTGTAGAGAAGCGGATGCGCGTTGAATCGATCGTGACTCAAAGTCTTCTTATTGGTGTGGTGTAGAAGTTCGGTGGGAGGGATGTCACAGACAAGGTTTCGTCTTCGTCATTTGGCCAAGGTTTAAAACTACGAGTTATGTAGCCAATAGCCCTCACGTTCCTTTACTGTGAGACAATAAAAAATAAAATCAATTATAAATGAAATAATGTAAAAAAAACACTCATCTCCTATAGTTGAGCTACATATTTACACAAATGCCAGATAATTACTTTAAACACTACCATGATTTTTTTAGCAGAATACTACACGGAGAGGGGGGACACATAAAGTGACTGAGAAAAGTTTTTGTAACACAAATAATAAATTCTTTAAAAATAGTGTTCCAAAGTGTATTTATTGAAAGACGTACAGTGAATGTTTTGCGAGTTGGGTGCTACTTTTTTGGGCTCCTTGGAGAGATTATTGAGTTCAAAATTACGCTCACTTCCAAAAGTTAAGCACGGAGAGGTGAAACATGAAAAAATTCAAAAGGGCTTCTTTAATTGACACGGAATGCTGCAAATCTTTATTTATGAAATAAAACATAAAAAAATACTGATTTTTTATAAATTGTAAGAGGACGTCATAATTTCATCAATGATAAAATGAGACCTAAATGTAAAACAAACCACAAAAATCGACATTAATAGGGCATGTGTGCACCCTTCCCTTCCATACAAAGTGCACAATGTATGATCGTTTTTGTTTGGAGGTGATCAACATTCTTCCTGTAGGTCAGTTTCTAAGCCTCTGAGAGTGGCTGAAGTGAGAAACATCAATATACAGGACGGCGGAGGGCATCCCAAAGATTTTCAATTGTATTAAGCCATCCCTTCACTCTCCAAGTACGTGTAATCCTTTCAACCTCCAAAAAGTCGACAAAAATAGAAGCTCTATGGAGGAAATGCAATACCGTCCATTAAAACGAATGAATGACCAATTGCTGCAGCATACAGTTTCACAATGAGTTATATGACTTCATTATGATACCACACAGCCGTCACAGAGCTGCGCCTGTAGATCTGGAATGTTGGTACGATATCTCAATGAAATCCCTGCTCAGACCATGATGCTTTCTCCATGGAATGCGAGATGTTCGGGGATGTTCTTGGGCCGCTTGCGTGTGTCGTGTTCCTTCCTTACCCTTACATGCTTATAATCAAGTTGTAGGGCCAATCTGGACTCATTCGTGAACATAACGGTGTCCCAATCAAACACAGTTCCATTCACATGCTGGCAAGACTACTTTAATCGTGCCCCTCTGGATTGGGTGAGTGAATGAGTGAATATTGACGTCGCACTGTTCAGCAATACTAGAGCTTTTGGCGGCGTACCTCATAATTTTGAACCATGGTCAAGTGACGACCCTCTAGATTGGACTGATAACGAAACACAAACTCGTGGTACACCGGCTTACATACCATTCAATTGCAGCCAGTGAGGAACCGTAGATGCAGATATCGGCTTACCAATGGCCCCTGCAACTATTGATGTCACACGTGTAGAGGTCGATCTTTGATTCCGCTTTTGGGTACAAAAGAAATATATCTACCTTGCGTAGAGGTTGCCACCTTTAGAAGATCAACTACAGGTTTTTGGACAACTTTTGACTGCGTTTGGAATTACTTCCGTATTCGAGAAATGATGGAATGATGAACGCCTGAGGAACGAGTAGCATCTGTGATAGACTGTCCTGCTTCAATGCATCCGGCATCTCATGCCAGTACTAAGAATCTTCCATTCGTCTTCTGGAATCCACAGAAACGCGTCTAGCTCGAAAAGGAATCGTACGATGGATTTAAACGCGTTTCATCAGCACTTACATGTGTAACTTCTGTAACCCTTCATGATGTCGGCTTCCTATGTGACTGCCAAGTTTGAATATTTTTCGATGTTAAATCATGATTGGCTGTTACCCATATATTTGCATACTTTCTTCTACCTTTGCAGCAAATCTTAACTTCTTTAAATTTTATTGGCTTACAGAAATAAACTTTTTCCTCTATATGCTTATCTTTAGGAAGTGAGTGTAGAAGATGTGGTTCATTTCAGTTCTTAACATTTTTCATAATCCGACATCGAGAAATAATTGTGGATTCTTAGAAACAAGAAGTGGAACATACATAAAACAGAAAAAAATCGCAATAAATGAATCAACACAAATAACACCTCACTTTATAAGATTTAGACACCATTTAAACAACTATTCCCATCTCAATAAGGTAAATATTTTGTAGCTTTGAAAGTATAAAGAGAACACGCAACTTTTTTTACACGGTAGATAAGTTCCTTAGAAAACCATGCAAAAAAAATCGTGTAAAAATGCATGCGACATATACTAATTTCTGTGAGATATGTTCCACAATATAAAAAAATTATGCAAAGTGAAAAAACGCTAAATATTTTCTCAAAAAACAATGCGAAAAATAATAATGAAATCTATGTTATATATTTATAAAACCAAAACAAACACACACTATTCTCATTTTTTTTACAAAAAAAATTTAATTAGTGTACAATGAAAATTCAGTCTATAAGTACATACAACATATAAAAATCCAAATTAAAATTTAGAATAAAACCACTATTTAACAACTACTCGTCACTACTTGATAACATTTATTAAGAACTGGGTGGTCAGTATTTCCTTTTTAAGTGTAAAAGATTATCATCAACATAAATTATATTGGAAATTTTTCACCATTGAATTAAGAAAAAAACTTTAATTTGAACATCAAAATTTTTAGAATTTTATTGAAATTATTTATTGCATCCTACGAACTAACACTTTGACACAAAATACAATTATACTGACGAACCCGAAATGCCGTGTTCAAGTCGAAATGCAACGAAATAAAGAAAAAAAGGTATAATATAAAATTCGGGTATTTCCCTTAACTCCAGAATACAAAGTAGTAAACAAGCCATAAAGTAGACCAAGTCACTCATACATGTGTGGGCGTAAACTGACCGTATTTTAATTGTACTGTTAAAATATTACAATTCAAAAAATTGGGGGATTCGTGCTAGAACCAAAAAAAAATGGTGTAAGGAAGTATGTTGGTGAACTGTTTATTTTAAAATTGTGTAAAATAAAAGTTGGGTGTACTTTAAGAATCCATTCTGTTTGAATTGTTATATCTATAAATAACATATTGCTACACTTTTAGAGGACATACTATGCTAAATATTATTATTAGCTTAAATAGAATTCTCAAATATAAAGATCTATACATCATCAGGCTATTTTCTCCATCATCATAATATTTTACCCAAATATAGATATGTAAGTACTTTTTTTTTCTTCGCATAATAACTCCTGAATTGTCCATTAGCCCACTTATTTTTGAGAACATGTTTCTGTTTAAGCGGTAGTAGGAAGCTTATTACTAGGTATTCATTATTCAGTGTATATTTCAAACGGGTGGACGATCTTTCCTTTATTTCCTTCAAAAAATATTGCGTAATGTAAAATTATTTCTTAAGACAATACACGATTGGTTAGCATACGTTAGACGAAATAATGATATGTTAGGTTACTTGCTTTTGAGTATGATCTGCCTCTAATTGCTTGAATCATGGTATGATACATTTGATATTTGATTCATTCTACTGCTTTTATTGTTAACAAGTTGTATTTGTATAATGCATAAGAAAAATAAAGCGTTTATTCAAAATAACTCAAAGGATAATGTTTTTCTTTTCTAACTACACTGAGCAGGTAACGATCAAAAAATTAAAATGAGTCAAAATGCAATTTGCATTTGGAAAGAAATACTAATCACAGTAGCTTAAATTTAGCTCTCCGCGCTAAGCTTGTTGTTCTAACAGATTTTTGATGTAATTTTAAGCTTTCAAAACCTTTCTAATGAGAAACTGCCTTTTCCATTCGAAATAAAGGGCAGTATTTATTATTCTGTTTAATGTATTTGTACAAGGAAAAAAATATTGATACAAAAGAGAGAGAAAATGCATTAACTTATAGATGGAAATTGTAACAATAGTATTCACACAACTAAAATTATAAACTTACTTTCTTGTTTACTCGCAGCAGCGGAAGCCTAGTGGTCATGGTCACAAACTCGTAGCCGGTAGGTCATGAGTTCGAGTCCTGGTACCACTGAAAACCCTACGTGTAGAGGGGCTGATGCATGTTAAATCTGTCGATGCTCAAAGAGTCCTCCCATTGGCAGGGCGTGGAAGCTTGAAGAATGGATGCCAGCTCAGGTGTCGTCTTTGTCACATGACCGAGAATCAAAATTACGAGGTTCGTCCTTCGGGTTTCTTTATAGTGCTACGTTAATATAATTCTCACTCCCTCAAACATATTTTTATGCTTAACCGAAAATTTTAGGCAAAAATATTTCGATGGGGCTGAAAGAAATGAATACATTAGTTTAAGCTAGCTATTTAAAGTAAAGTAATTCGCGGAAATTTTTCTGAATTAAAAAAATGCCCCGCAATAAAAGGTATTGACAACAAATAACAACTCCTATACATTTATCTCGTAATACGTCTTTGAACAATTAAAATATTTTCTTAAAATTATGTAGTACATATGACATGCAATTTATTAGTACGGATGACCTTTGTCGCGTGATATGCATACAAAAGATTACATAAAAAGAAAATCCTATATGATCGAGAAAACAATTATGTATTAAAATTTGTGAAACAATTTGTATAAATAAGCAATCAAATTTCATTGTAAGACCAAGTTCTATTTCTATTTTTATTGACAAAGAAAACGCGATATATGTTTCAAATGTCTCAATGTTTTTTCTACCCAAAGTATAGAGTTTTATGATATATTTTTTTCCTACTTATTACTATTTTAAATTTTGCCAGTAGCGCTCATGTTGCCTTAGAGAGACGTTAATAGACACACTCATTCTCGTAAATGCATGCAGAAAATGCTTTTTAATATTCTTTCTAGTTGATGTAAAATTTAAAAATGATTCATTTGAAATCTTGATTGATTAATTTTGATAGAAAAAGTTCAGTATTCTATATAATATAATTTTAAAGTCGAGCTTCATTCGGAAATGCACGCTACAGAAATAAAATGTTTGCAAATATTTGTACAAAGTTTTAATAAGATTTAAGGCAAAAACTATGTTAAATAGCCCCTTCCCCCACCCGCCTTTAAAAATTAGACAGTCTATTAATTTATCAGTGGTAGTTAATATATTGTGACAATACTAAAATACGATTATTTATATGTAATCATCTTCTCACTCTTTTGATTGGCTCTTTAATCGCATGCAATATTAAAATATTATTATAACACAATATGTGAAGCATTTTATAATTTTTTTACATGATTTTTGAGCTTCTTTCTACATAAAATAGCAAATCTATACTATAAATATATAAATAGCTTCTTTATCTACAAAAAAAATTTGTATAACTTATTTTTAGGCGTGAAAAAGCAATCAATATATGAACAAGATACTCAAGTTTAACTAAATATTACAAATATAACTTGAGATGGGAAGTAAAAGTACAAGATTTTAAAAAGACTCAAGAGATTAGAAAAATTGAAGACAGTGTGGAACATCTCATACCCCCAACTACTTCCAAATCTCTAATCGAATTATAAATTTTCGTAAAGTACAACTAAAACACAAATACAATATTCCAAGCCAAACGATATCGTTTTTTGTTGCCATTCTACCAAAATAAAACTTTAAAAACAATGTATAGTAATGGAATTTAATTTTATCAAATATCGTCTGCGTTATATACAAATGATGACAGACAAAAAAAAAATTCTTTTACAACAAATATCGTATACATCATAAAATAAAAAATAAATCTTTAAATAGTAGTTTTTTCTCACACACACAACACAATTCTCTTTTATTCCAAAAATATTAAATAATTCCTCTATCCATTTTAAGGATTTCTTGGAGGAAGAAATAATTTTCTAAACTTAATCAATTTAAATCTTTGAAAAGCTTTTATATTTCTTTTGTTTTAGTAAATCATTAAGAGTTTTTCATGATGTTCCTTTGTGTTTGAATTATTGAAGTGTGCCACTATATATTGAATGAGTCATTAATATCGATTATTTTGCGGAAAGTTCTTGGGAAAAATTTGAAATTAAATATTTATTGAACAATTTATGTTTTCTGATGTAATGGAATTTTAGCCACGTTCTCACTGGGAGAGTTGAATTTTTTGAGTTATCTTTTTCAGTTGTTAAAAAATTAAATCGAAGTAAGTATAATCTAATTGAAAACTACTTAGCTCTATTGATTTTGTATGTGTATATGGGACAGTAATAAAAAATGTTTTCAAATGTATTTAGGCGAGTAAAAAATTTCATACAAATATATCAATGTTTTTATTTAACCACATTGACTTCTTAGTTTTCATTTGATTAACATAAGCGAAACAAAATTATTTTTTTCTGATCTCATCGGAAAATATTTGAACTTAATTTAGGAAATTTAAAAAGAAATTTTCTAAAAAATTTTTAATAAAATTCTTGAAGTTGATTCTATATGTTTTAATCTCTGAAACTATTTTTTAACGAAAAATAATTGATGAAAAGTATTATTGTTCTGTTCCTAGTTGATTAACACGTCGCAATAAATATAATACTGAAAAATTAAATCATCCTATACATGGAAAAAAAATTTTGGCATTATTTTTTTATTCATTGGCACTTGAGCTCGAACTCATGACACACCATCCACAAGATTGTGAGTGAATATTAACGTCGCACTGTTTAGCTACACGAGGGCTTTTTGGCGATGGACAGCGTAATTTTGAACCATGGTCAAGTGATCAGGACGACACCTGAGTTGGCAACCCTCCTTCTCCTAACTACCACACCACACCAACGGGAGGACGTTTGAGCTCTCGACAGATTTAACGTGCATCAATCCCCTACACGGTGGGTCTTCAGTGGTACTGGGCTCGAACTCATGACACTCATGGCTCGAACTCATGACATGATATGATACCTTGACCACTTGGCTACCGCAGCCACTCCACAAGATTGTGACCATCATTATTAGACTACCAGTGATGTGAAACCACAGTCAAATGAGTGAATAAGTGAGTGATTATTTACAATTATTACGACGGATTTCGTAGTTTTGAGCCATGGTCAAGTTATGAAGACGAAGACCTGAACTGCCACCTCCCTCTCCTAACTTCCACATCAACGAGAGGGCATTGAGCCTCGACAGATTTAGCGTGCATCTGCCCCCTCCACACGGCGGTTCTTCTGTAGCACCAGGACTAAAATCCGCGATATTCCGGCCATGAGTCTGAGACCATGAAACCACAATCAAAAGGCCAGGATAATACATGAGCACACTACTCTACAAAAGTCATCAAAGCCCAAAATGAGGACTTTGAGAGTTTCGGCTGATTAAATGTGCATCAGTCTTGGCATCACAAATGTTTGGTGACTTTAGGGCTGGCTTGGAATAAAGCCTGCCACGAACTCCAGGACAATGGTCATGGAATATTTTAAATATAGATATTTTTTTATGTTGTTGCTAACCCCAGATTGTCTCCTCAATGAATCAATCTCCATGAATCCAATCTACATCAATCTCCATAAATCCAAAAAAAATCTAGAAGTTCTAAAAAATGAAGAAAGTTCTAAAGGACCTCCTCTTTTAAAAAAATTCAAGCAAGGGAAGATGTCGGCAGGGGAGACCAGATCAGAATAACACCAGTGGCACTCCGGGGACATCTTCTGACCCTGATGAAAAGTGAGAACAATATTCTCAAATATTTTTAATAATTAGCATAATTATAGTAAATACTTAAATATTGAATGCATGGTAGACTATTTGAAGGGCGACTATTGTAAGTAATCAATCAATTAAAAAAGATCCAACGCGAGATGCTTCAATCACATTAATAGAATAATCATATGATCATCGTATTTTCTAGCAAGAGGTAGAAGAGAGGTTTGCTTAATTATATTTTCAGAAATACTCGTCAAATTCGAGAGTAAGGAATAAAAAATACGAAGTTTTTATTATTAAGAAGTGGAAAATCTATACTATCTCTTATTTTTGTAGTCTATTTTGCCGGTTCATTTGTAGCACACTAATTATATAACAAACGTTAAATTAAATTCCAAATATTTTTCTCCAATACGGAATGTTTTCAACGCTTCGCACCTTGGATTTTGTACGATTTCATTGTCTTTATTGAAATGAAAAGTGGCTGCACCTTTCTTTGTTGGAAAGTAAACGAACTTGCACGCAAACACGTGAGAGGAAGTTAGGCTTAATTCATTCGAAAGTCGCTCGAATGATCCAAGCCATTCAGACGCAGATTGAAAAGATTCTTTTATGTTTCGGCTTTTTCTTGTCAGAAACATTTCATTTTTCCTTTTTCTTTGTGTCTGAGTCTACCTTGTCAAATCTTACATGTGAATGATTTTCAGTGTTATGTTTTGTTTCTGCAATCCCAGCTAAGTCAGATTAATGATCGAAATTCCAACTTTTATATTCCACAAAAAAATGGTGGAGTATTCATTCGGGAATGTTTAAATGATTTTTGAAAAGTAATTTATTATCTTAATCTCAAATAAAAATCTGGACAGAAAAAAAGATGAATTTCATGGTATATTATCACAAAAACATTATAAAACTTAAAAGATGCAGAATTTTTTGAAATTCTTTTTAAAATCCTATTTGGTTAATTAATTCTGATCATTTCAATTATTCTAAATGCAGACATTTTTTATTCAAACTATAAGGCTTTTTGTTAGATTCCTAAATTTTTCGCTCATTAATCATACTGATTTCAATTTAAATTAATCATTAATCCTAATTTAATTGCACTTAATTTATCAAGTAAATTAATCTCACTTAAATAAGTTTCCCATATATAATCATTTAATCGACTCAAATTCATCCATCCACAGATGCTTTCGTCATTTTATTTCATTTTCCTTTCATATTCAATGATAGTCATTTTTTAAAACATTAAAAAAACGGGGTGTATAATTGCCATTTCGAAATAAAATAGCTTGTATAGAAAATATTTGAGATCTTTCACACGTAACATGTAAGATAAATAATAAAACAGGAATTTTTTGTAGAAATATAGACAAGAATTTTATCTTCCTCTTATTATTTGAGACTCAACTTTCCGTATTAATTCCATCCGTTTCTCTTTTCCATTCAGGGCGTTGATATCTTTTTCAGTAAATATTTCTTACATTACGTAGGAGAAAAACAGTGATAATACAATGATAACTTTTCTAAGGCACCCTGTCTAGCAATTTAAAAATATCTGATTTTGATGATAAGGATTTCTGGCGCAGCACTCAAAAAATTCAGCAACTGCAACTTTAGTAGTGTAACTTTCCAAATGAGTGCAAAAATGGTTAATCTCTCTCTTATTGTTAATTATGATTAAATGGGATATTTTTTTCACATAAAACCTATTTAATTACTTGGCATCAGAAAAAGCTGGCTAAATCAATAATATAATGTTGGTTCAATTATACATGCACAAAATGGGAAAAGAGATACTGTGATAGAAATAAACTTGATCTTTAATAGAAAGTAGAATAAAAAAATCGAAAGTAGTTTTTAAAAAAAATCTTCTGTTAATCATACAGAATGAGAAAAATCTCAAGAAAAAAAATATAGTACTTTTAATGCATAGGAAAAATTAAGTCAGATAGAAGTCAATACATAAAATAATGGAAAAGTGCTTAGGAATTGTACAAAATGGCTTTTTTTTTCATTTTTACAATATTTGATGAAATTTTATCAGTGAACAGCTGGAAAAGTTTTGGTCTTCTCCTTATCTTTGAATGGGCGTTGTAATGTGGGCATCTGGACTGTGAAACAGTCCTCAGTCCCATATCCTGGTTGACTTTGATGTTGGGCATGGCGATGGTGAGGTTTTTCTTTCTGCTTAACAGGAATCATGGCTATTGGCTGAGACGATGGCTTCCGGGAGGTGTGGCAATGATTCTTCATCTGACTGCTGTAGAGATAAAAAAAAATTGGGGGGCATGGGTGAGAGCCTAGAGCTTGCTCTCTGATTGGTCGGTGGTAGCGTGAACATAGACTCATATTGGCTGCCCTGGGGGCTAGGAATAGAGAAAGTGGGAGGTGTAAGAAAGTCTCCTTATCTTTACCTCTCTCTCCCCTTTTATACCTTCCCTCCATTTGCAGAATTTAATCTCGGCCACAGATATATGAGCTTTGTTTCATAAATTAACTTGATATTACTCAAGAATATTCAAGATTTACAAAATTTGTTCAAGTAAAATGGTTTTATAATTTAATTGGTCAAATTTGGAACACTAAAAAATCGAACTAAACTTCGTGGAAAACACTTTCAAAGATTTAATGCTTATCCTCGGCTCACATTTAAGAATATTGACTAATACCCAAAAATTATCTAGAAAAATTAATTAAATAAGACCTTTTGGTGAAAAGAAATTGATTAATTATAACTTAATTGATACGTAACTAACATAATTCGATTAGCTCCAAATTACTCAGGTCAGCCTCTCTTGAAGGAATAGAAATCAATACAATCAAAACTGATCATGCGCACTACTTAAATCTTCAGGACTCTGCCGGAAATATATTCTTAACAGAAAGAATCTTTAATTCTATGCGAAATAAACATGAAACCTCGAAAAATTATTTAAAAAATTCTGTTGTTATTCCATAATTACAAATCTCGAGCAGCAGGAACAAATTTTGTTTGTAATATTTTATAGTTTCAACACTGCCATAACCAATTATTAAAACTCGGATGTTTGAAGAAAGTTCTTTTTTATACGAAAAAGGACTATGATAAAATATTAATTGTGAAACTAAAACTGCATATAACAGAAACATAAGTTTTTGTTGTTATTCATAAGACTTACGTACATAATCACCATACAGAGTTGCACATTTCTCCTAGCTTGTGTTGTTGTGTTTCTTGTCATTAAATACGCCGTATTTTTTATTGCAGAACTCTGCAGATTGCGTCGAAAACATTGTTCTATCTTTTGAATGATGTCATTTGTAGTGGTACAAATCCCCAACTTATAATAATTTTTTGATGCAACGCTTGCTACATATTCTAACCAGAATTAGTTACATTGCTTAAATCGACTCCTTTCAATTCGATAGGTTAACCCTTTGACTGTTAAGTTATTGTGATGATTTGTGGGTAAGCAAATTGTCATTTTTTTATTACAAAAATCAAGTATTCAGTACCAAATAAAATATACTTAGTAGTTAAAATTGACATATTTTGAACTCATATTGTCCATGTATAAATTTTGTAGTACATGCATAAAAAATTTTAAGGTTTTGTAGATACTGCATAGTCATTTGAGTTGGCTGCCACACAGCCTGGCTGTGGTAAAGCTCACTTCTAGTAGAGCATTATTTTCTAAAAAAAATGATAAAATAAAAATAAATATGAATAACTGTTAGTAGTTCAGTAATTCAGATTTATCTGCTTTTGTGAACCCAAATTAAGTTTTCCCTATATGCGTAGATTCGGGTTTCGCAAAGAGATGCAGCCAAAATAATCGTGTCGTGAAATATAACCTGCCCTAAGATTATCATCTCCCCGTCTAACGTTAAAGGTTTCTGGACGTGTTGGCGGAGTAGAGAATTCAAGAGACATTGTTACAAATCACTATATTTATTAATACCTATTAATCAAGGAAGGTTACAAACACACGATTCAAATTTAAGAACAATAAAACACAGTGGAGCATGAGAAGGAGTTACTACTAGCGGAACTACGGAATCGGAACTGAATCCATGAAAGATCAACGCGTACAAATACAGCTAACACACGTACACGTATTTACAAATTTCTAAATCACTAACCTTATCCTTGTAGCTTCGGCAGGTCCGTCGTGGTGAAGAATTTATTATTGGCTGGATCGGATAATGGCTAAGGATCCACACTTGACTTTCCAATTTCAATCTTCAGCTCTCCGGTTTAGCACGTCGCGTCACTACTAACTGATACTATCAACAACTGCGTGTTGATTTACCGATGCTTCAATTCATTTGACTTCAAAAAAATCTAACTCTTCACCTTACTACATTTTAACTCGCGAAACCCGAACTTATATAATATTTCTCATTTGCATAAATCACGCTTTGGCTCCCGGTGGAGATTGTTTGAAATAAATAACTTTAAAGAAATATTGAGGAGGTTAGTGAAAACCGTACAGATCCGTCACAATCTTCTTCCAATATGTATTTGGGTATAGCAATAGGATGCACACAAAATAAAAATTACCCTGTATAATACTCGGGTGGGACATTTTGGAGCATTTGCCGTGCCCGAGATAATCTCGGGCATGACAGTAAAAAACTTAATCATAACTGACTCCTTGAACATGATCTGTAATTATAACAAATAAGTATTTTAATTATATGATGGTTTGTACAATCTTAAATACATATTGCAATTAATATTAATAATGGTCATTGTTTCGTTTATTAATTCTGATGTTGAAATATTTTTTGTCTTAAAATTAAAATATCAACAAAGGCTCAGGTTTTTTTGTTTTGTTTTTTTGAATTGGGAAATAAATATTTAAATTTTTTTTCAATTTAAAGTAGTTTGTTATCTATACATAAATCATTTTAAGATTTACTTTAAAATATTTTTTCATTGCAGACAAAAAAAGTACTGAATTTAACCTTTTAAGGCGATATGGTACCCTAAAAATCATCTAACTAACTTTAGAAACATGCTTGCAATATTTCAAAGCTTTACCTGCATTTTTTATTAAATTATGGAGCAATATTTGATACTGGACAGCAACTACCATGCCCACATTTCAGGTTATCCTCTAGAAAAGAGCCTGATAAAAAGTGAATTAATTATCTTTCTACCGCGCGTAAATGAGACTGACATTATATATATAGTAACAAATCGTTTCAAGAAAGAATTGTGCAATTCTTGCGAACATTCAAGTTTGTGATTTTTTTATTGAAGAGCAAATGAATTTGGTTAAGATTTTAAAGCTGTGCGTGCTTTTTATGATATTATTATGAATGAAATTAAAACTTCAAAACGGATTCTCCCGAAGCATAAATACTAAATCTCATTTTGATAACTCAGATAATTAAAAATCTAATTCGCAAGAATAGAAAAACTCTCCCATTTTTATATATTTGTTTTTGGAGATGTATATATATCACATGTGTGTGAAATTCAACACTTTTATTATTAAAATATTTTAAGAGATTTATTTAAACAAATGCACATATGCAGTTCTTAGATTTTGATATATTTTACCTATAAATTGTTACATGATTTTCTTTCATTCGTCTACAATAAAGGTTACCAAACTTTTTTGCCTCATAGACCCCTTGCCAGATTTTTCACATTTGGGTGTACCCTTTACTTATATAAGATTTGAATTTTTGCAAATTCATCAACTTAAATGTGATTTTGACAGCTGGTATAGAGCTACTTTCTTTAAAACATTTAAATTTCTAACTGTAGTGAAGTGCAGTGTTTAAAAATTAAGAAACAACATGTCAATTAATTAAACCAAAATTTAATTAATGCAGGAAATAACTATTACATAAATAAACTGAGCAACAAACAAATGTTTTTAGTGTAAGGGATTAATCTGGGGATTCAATAACAAATTTTCAACATTTCGTATCAGTCTTTGTCAGGTTTATCCTAAATATCTCCTCGGTTAATCGGCCTCCTGCCTTTTCTTCTTTTCTTTTGGAGTTTGCAAACGTGCTGAAACTCCTCAGTTGAAAAAGCAATTACAAACTTTCTCAAAGTATTCCATAATATGGAATAAATAACAAGGGTACATCTTTTTAAAGCCAAAATTACTGACATCCGTTTCTGAACTTTACTTTAAGATCTTCGTTAGGCCCTAATTCTTGTAATTTGACACTTTTTTTTTTCAATGTGACCATATGAATTGATTACCTACTGTGATATTACCATAGTCAAAGCATTATCAAACCTAATTTCAAAATCTAAAAAATGGACCTTTAAATGTTGAACGTAGGTTAAAACGTTTTTTTCCTGGCAGATTTTCTGTGATAATTAAAAACTGGGAAAATTTGTGACGCCCAATATTATACTTCTTTAGCTTAATTCTTACACACAAGAAACACTGAAATAAGGTCCGTGTTTTAATAAAATTTATGCTGTCACCTTGCAACTGCAAATTAACCTCATTAAATTCAGTAAATAAACCTGTTAAATGAGTCTGGTTTCCATTTGATTGAATTTCCTTTTAAAATTAAAGTCAAGATCTGGTTTAATGAGAATCACAATCGTAGACCCCCATTTACACCTCATGGACCTCCAAATTATTTTTTTGCTAACATAGACCCTTTGAAGGTCGTCATAGACCCCCGGGGGTCTATATAGACCACTTTGGGAATCACTGGTCTACAACATTTAACATGCGAAGGCTTTTAAAAGCATGCAAATAAAAAATAAAAGCATAAACATCTTTTGTACATGTTGTGCATTAACTCTGAGCATGGAATTAGCTCTGAAGTGTGTGTGTTTATTTTTTTTATAATAATTAAGATAAAGTTTTATGAAATATTGATCTTTCATTCGTTTTCTTCTATGTATTCATTATGGCAGTATACTGTTTAATTTTTCTACATTTGTGCAATTTCTTATGGTAAGCAGTTTTAAATAAGCTAATTAACATTTCATAAAAGTTTCAGACTATTCGATGAATATTATATCTTGCTATTCATGGAATGAAAACTTCAAACTCATATTTCTCCATGTTGAATTTTTGTACACATACTATTATTCAAAACCCTAAGGCTTTTTTTATAATTAAAGTAGGGATGTGAATTTTTTTATAAATATTCTAAAATGTACGTTTTGTAAAACTGTTGCGTGGAATTCACTCTAAGATACGTTGTAGTTTTTATACATGTTCTAAAATGTATGTTTTACGACACTGTGCATGGAATTAGCTCTAACATGTTTAATATTTTTCCTAAAAAATTTCAAAAACAAAATTAATATTTTTTGAGAATATTTGGAAGTTTAACTGTAAAAAAATTAATAAAAATTAAAGAGCAGCAACAGTAAAATTCCCATGCACAGTTTTATGTAGTATATTATAAGGTACTTCGAAAAAAAATTTTGAAAGAAAAGAGACATATATAAAAAAGTTTCAAAAATTTAAGAAATGTTCAAAAAATTTAAATTTTATATACATTTTGCAACAAATTTAAAAAAATTTGTATGGAATTATTATTAAATATTAATGTTTATAAAATACAATTAAAACCAAATATTTAAAATAAAAAAAATTGTGGAAAGGGTACCATATCGCTTTAATGGGTCGGATAATAACTTTTTGTGTCCTCAGTAGGTAGGATTGGAGCAATTCAGTGATTAGACCGAAACATAAGTTTCGATTCCTGATGCCACTAAACATTCGACGAGCGAAATAATGGAGGTGCTGCTTTGAATTTCAATCTGAATTACAAGGGGTGATCAAATGAAAAGGTACGAAACGACACGGTGGGCACAAATATAGACTTTATTCAAAATATACACCATAGGCTGAGCACAACGATCCCACTGATGAACAAGCCGCAGGATTCCTTGTTCCCAGAATTCCTGTGGCTGTGACGAGACCCAGTCCTTCACAGTGTCCTTGAGTACGTCGTCCGAGTTGAAGCGCTTTCCTTTCAGGTGTTTCTTCAGTGACCAAACACATGGAAATCGCAGGGTGACATGTCCGGACTGTAGGACGGATGGTCCAACGTCTCCCATTGGAACTTGTCCAGTTCCATTTGTGTGACTCTGGAGACGTGTGGACGCGCGTTATCATGGAGCAGAACCACACCCTCCGTGAGCAGCCCCGGTCTTTTGTTCTTGATGACCTGCGTAGGCGTCGGAGTGTCTCACAGTACACATCGGAGTTAATGCTTTTTCTGTGCTCGAGTAATTCTGTGCTCGCATCATTTGGACGCCGCTTTTTATAAGAGCCTTTACTCTCTCCTGCGCATGCGGGCACCCGCGCATGATCCGATCCCAGTCAGGTCTCCAATGGCATCCCGAGATGTCTCGCTACATTCTCCCTTGGCGGAATATGCAAATATTTAACTGTTTCATTTTTATGTCGTTTCGTACCTTTTCATTTGATCACCCCTTGTACATGGTACCATTCTTAAGAATAGAAACTAGTTGAGAATTAAATGTCAGATCAGCTGCGTACGTATCAGTTGAACGTAATATTAAAAGTTATATATTCAGAGTCTAAAATGGCGGGACCGTCATCAAAGCCCTCGAGTAGCTGAATAATGCGACTTAAATATTTACTCACTCACTCATGATTAGTGTCTAATTATCTGTTTTGTTTTACCTCTAAAATTACATTAAAAAAAACTCAAGTGAATGAATAATAACGTCGCACTGTTAAGCTACACGAGGGCTTTTGGCGACGGACCTCGTAGTTTTGAAGTATGCTCAAGTGACTAGGATGACACCTGAGCTGGCACGCCTCTCTCCTAACTACCACATCACACCAACGGGAGGACGTTTGAGCTCTCGAACGTGCATCGCTTCCCTACACGGCGGGTCTTCAGTGATACTGGGCTCATACCCATGACACACCATCCACGATCCAATGCCGTGACCACTAGGCTACCACAGCCACTAAAAAAACTCAAATCAAATAGGTTATATCAGCAATTTTCAAACGTTTTTTTTTTTCCAATGAGGACTTTGGATATAATCTTCCTCTTGGCTCTCTCCCTGCTGGTCCTAGTTAAGAAAAAATGCAGAGCTTTAAAATGCGATTTTCAGATTTTTTTTCAGCGGCAATTTTATACTTTTAATGCTTTCCCTACTTTTCTATGTTTAATATTATATTTATGGTTAAATATTGTTGAATAGATCAAGATAATGTATAATTTATCCTCAATATTTTTTAATAAAGAATTAACAAATTAATAAAATATATTAAAAGAACAAAATTGTGAGTGGAAAATCAAGTAAATGAATTCTTTGACATTTTTTATTACTCTTTAAACATACCCGCTCTCTTTTTAAAGCCCGATTTATAAATTATCTCATTTGATACTTAAAAATTAAATAAATAATCAAAATTTTAATTAGTTTTTTCAAAAAGTTCATTGTTTTGTATCGATATACTCATGAGTTCATCTATATCCATGTTGTGTTGATCTTGACCGCAATTAATAATCTTTGCGCTAGTTAAAGTTGGGGAAGTTGTTTTCGTCACAACTCTCTTGCCCCGATTCATTTTTTATGTCTTGTGCTTGGTGAAAATTTAATTGTGTGTTTTTAATAAATGTTTCTTTTTTTTAATTTTAAAAGAAAAACATTTATTAAAAACACCTTATTGTTCTTGTCCTTTTAAGCCAATACACTTTAAAAACTTTGTATTTAAATCTAATATTTAGTTTGTTTCACACTTTTTGAACAAAAATATAATGATTTTTTCGGCCATGACTTACTTAAAAAATCATCGTTTCCTCTTAGATACATTTTTTGTAAGCATTTAATCATATATTTGAACGATATTCAAAGAGATCAGATTTGATAAAATGAAGTATATTATTTACTGACTAGAAGAGCGAAAACGGATAAAAGTAAGACAAAAAACTTTAAAAGAAATCGTAAATGTATTTGGAAAAAAATTGTAATAATTGTATAAAACAAGTATATTGTATCAAACGTTTAACTAAGCACACACGCACACACAACAATATTTATTTTTAAAAAAATATTATCCATCATTATGCATAACTTTAATATCATGCAAAGTAAAAAATATGTTTAAATAAAAACTTTTTATTTTTCGTGTTGTGTTTCTATTTCAAACCATTTCCTAACCCTAACGCTTTAAGAAACTTGAAATTGTGAGGTTCTTTTAAAATTCTCAGGAAAGATGAGCAACCACACTAAATTTACACTAAAAAAATCAAGCATTTTATACTATAGATTTTTTTTCACTTATGTGTACCGCAGTCAAGTTCATTAAATAAACCTATCCATAATTATATTAATTAAAAAATTCTGTTATTTACGTTCTTCAACTTTCTTTTATTTAACTATCACATGTATTAACTATTCCTCTGTCGCCAATAAGACTGAAAAACCCGATTTATTGAACTTAAAAATTGCTTTATCATACTCAGCTTCGTGATTTTTCCTTTAGTGATTTATGTTGTTGAAATCTATTTTAATGTTTTAACATTACTGGTTTTATGCATATTAATTTTTGTAATAAATTAAATAGTACATTAAAAGCACCTTTTTCAGACAAGAGTGGATGAGTTGAAGGGGTTATTGAAACAAATGAAAATCAAGTTTTATTTCAGATCTGCCTTGCAAAAAATAAAGAATAGGAGTACTTAATAACTGGTCCGATAAGAATGTCACAGGGCTCGATTTAAGTAAATTTTTTAGTTTGAATATTCAATACCAGGTGTCGAATATTATGTGATGTCTTACACAAATCAATACTATCCAATCAGAAGATGGGGTCCTTTGAGTGTACATATTTTTAAAATGAATGAGACTGCAATCTTTTATTTTATGGTGTAAATTAGCTTTATTTTTATCTTACAACGTGTATTCTTCTTATTGTCTTGTTAAAGAATTCCTTTTTCAGCTTAATCACCTAAAGTGGAGTGGCGGCGGACAAGAAAGTTTTTTAATCGGTTCGTGTTCTATTTAGTGGCTTTTCCCTCCATGTTGCTTTCAGATCCCCACAGAAACCCCAGCTATCCGCCATATCCCCATTTCAACTAGCATTAGGTAGAAGTACCACGACAGATTGCTGATTGAAATCAGATATTCAAGCTTATGTCAACACCGACACCTTTTGGTATTACAAATTTTGCGAGTCACGCGTTATAATTAAAACCTGTTAATATTTAGGACACATAGACAGGGACGTCTTAAGACTTCCTGATGCAATGAACTCTATGCAAAAGTAGACCCTTGGCCCTTATACAAATGTAGACCTCACCTATGACCCTTACAAGTAGATAGTACATAGTATATGTTGTCAAATACTAGTACAACAGTGCTTCTCAAACTTTCAATACTTGCGCCCCAATATTCAACCATAATTTTCTTCGCGCGCCCCTCTATACAGCAACAATGTTTTGAATTCAATAATACTATACTTTAAAGCTAATGCTACAATACGACTTTATCCTCTTAAGGGCGTATATAAATGTCTCGCTCAATCAAAGCGTTAATTTCCCATGACGTATATATACGTCTTTCAAAAGTACGATCTTTTCTGTGCAATGTCATCCATAAAATTATTCCGAAGACTTTGGAATGTAATTAAAGAACCTTGACAGTGTTTTCGAAGGATTTATTCATTTCAGGGTATTTGCTTATCTATCCCTTTCTTCCCTCCTCTCAATACATCCCATACGCGTGCCTACGGGGGAAAAAGAGGCATTGGGGAGCGAATCACGTAACTTTTTAGTGGACAGTTAAATAATTAATTATAAACTATGTAAATGTTCATAAGTGTTAATTTTTGTATATAATTTTATAAATGGCCGGGCCATGGGCGTCATTTGTAATTATTAAACTTGCTCTTAACTTAGTATTTTTAAATTAATTATAAAATACATTGTGCAGCACTGATACCTTTGTAAATGTATTATATGAGTGTAATGTGTATTTTATTTTTCATTCAATCAAAATGTATTTTGTTTGTTTACTTTCAGTAAATTAATAATTTTTTAAAATAATCTTTCGCATTCGATTTTTCAATATGCTCGCACCTCCTCAAAAGGTTACTGTGCCCCCCTAGGGGGCGTGACCCACAGTTTGAGAAACGCTGTAGTACAAATAATAAGCCGAAACAAACAAATGTGCGCTTGACTTACAATCGCACAAACCCTCTCGACCGACTGCACATTTGATTGAACGAGTAATATATATATATATATATATATATATATATAATAGTGTATGGTGGTAGGTACAAGTCTATACATAAACGACGGTCATCAAATGTAGCCAGTTGACATATTGTTCGAAATTCCCAGTTTTTTTTTAAAGAATACAGCCGGAAAAACATTAGACTGGTGAAATTATACGAATCATGATCACTCGAGAACGAGACGAGGCCTCCATTGTGTGCCCGAGGCCCTGGACACGAGCGAAGTTGGTCTATACCTTAAGACCTAGTGGAAGGTTTTACAAGTAGTATATGAAGCCAGGTAAACTTCAATACGTTTTACTGCAGCCCCTGGATGCATGATGAAATAAACATACCTACAGAAAACCTGCTGTTCGAGTTCATCATAAATCTATTTTGAATTCAGATCTAGGAAATTTGGGAGCCAGCAGAATACTTTTAAGTCCTCCTCCCCATTGTGCTCCTTTAACCAATCCCGGAATATTTTGTACAGATAACAAGTCAACGTCAGCTGCTCATGTTCACAAATTGCAATTTGCCAAAAAATTTCCGAAATACAGTACTATCTCGACTTACGCTACCCCATCTGACGCGAATTCGGAGTTACGCGATTTTCAAATCTCGTCGATTCGTCTTTTTTTCCATCGCTGAAACTCAGGCGGAATCAGTACCAGAACCTGGTGAAATTAGTAATTTGTTTGAAAAAGTTGTCGATCTTGCCAGGCAAATAAATTTAGAAGTGGACATTAGGGTTTGCAGCTCCGGGATCCTGGAATATCGATGTTTTTTTCCAATCCCGATTAACTAATCCCGGGAATTAATTTTTGTCTGAACTATATTTAAAAATCTTTTTCTCATAAAAATTGTCTAAGAATTTAATTCTACGAAGTTATGAAATATATATAGTAGAACGTCGTTTATATCCGAACGTTTATTATCCAAAACGTCAAATATCCGAATCCTTTTTTTTTTTTTTTTTTGCACCTTGCAGCGAAAAATTGAAGATGGTGCAGCGAAAAATAAGTGATTATTTTCCACAATAAAGGTAAAATTGCGACATTTTGCACCTATTTTGCTTTTTCTTCAAGCACGTTTCCAACATAGGATGATTTTCAATATTCGTATAGTGTCCGGTTTCATATACTGTATGGATAGCATTCGATTTTGGTTATCGGAATAATCGCGTATCCGAACGGTGTCCGGTCCTAATTGCTTTGGATAAACGACGTTCTACTGCACGTAGAACTTTTTTGGGCAATTATAAGTGCTGTAAGTAAAAAAATATGTATGCAACTCTCATTTCTCGTATGGGAGAACGTCGCACAGATTTAAGTGGCTCATTGCAATGCTTACACAATAATATAGGCAACATATCAAGAGAACAGATTGTGTCACAGTTTCTTCTTCAATTAAATGCCGTTAATTAATAGCGGACCTGCTTGAAAGACTTGAGACCTTTCAAATTCCATTGCATTATTAACAGCTCATGCAACTGGATCTTCAATTTCAAATGAGGTAACACTTGAAATTGATTCATATTCTGATTCAATAACTGGATCAATTTATGTACAAAAACCATTAAGTGTAGCAGAAGAACTAAATAAAGTTATCAAAGAGGGATATGCATCAATGCAGTCTATTAGATTTGAGATACTGTCATCAAAATTTTTTTTAAAAAATGTCTTTTTTTAAGGGAGGGAGACTTGGTGACTACCTGAAAAGAACATACTCCTATTTAATGACGATAACACCTACTATTAAAGAATCCGAACGTGCAATTTCTTCGGCAAGACAATTTGTAACAAAAATAAGAAGCCGTTTCAACGATGAAACGCTGGACGAGCTGTGTTTTCTAAAAGCTTATTTACAGAAACTCAAGATATGAAGAAATGGTTTTTTTTTAAATTTCATTATGTACTATTTTTATTTGTTTCTTATGATGAATTAATTTTCTTATTTGTTTCAATAAAACTAATACTAAGCCAATTTTTAGTTATACTTTCATTTTTATTATGCAATTTCAACTATGCTAATATGCAAGTATTTTTAATAAATAGTCCACTCCTAATCCCGGGATTCTGGGATTTGGATAATGTAATCCCGAAATCCCAGGATTGAAAACATGACACGGGATTGCAGACTTTAGTGGGCATTGAGGACGTTTAAGAACTGTTGGATTCTCACTATCAGGAGCTGATAATTGATGAGCTCATAGAAATGCATGATTAAGAGCAAGACATTGAAGAATTTGAGTCTTTAAAGCCAGTTCAATCATAAGATCCAAAACTACCCCAGAAGAAGTACAGGAATATATTAAAAAGCTTAAGATCAATAAATCTCCTGGATTGGATTTAATTACAAATCGCATCCTAAAAAATTTCCCTCTCAAATTTATACTTCTTATTGTAATGCTGTTCAATTTATTAATGGAGAAATGTCATTTCCCTAAGAACTGGAAGACTGCCGTGGTAGTCCCCGTACTTAAACCCAATTCTGATGATACTAAACCTCAAAATTGCCGTCCAATCTCACTACTCAGTAGCTTGAGCAAAGCGTACGAGGCCACGGGCATGCTTTTTACCAGGCCACGGGCATGCTTTTTGTGGACATAACCAAAGCCTTTGATAATATTTGGCATGATGGCTTGATATCCAAGATGATGCGACTTGGATTTTCGGACCAACTCATCAAAGTTATACACTTCAACCTAAACTTTCGTGAATTTAGGGTAAGAGTTGAACGTCCGGTTCTCAGTGGAGTACCCCAGGGATCTTTATTAGGGCCCAAGCTCTTTAATCTATACACCAATGACATATTAAGGCTGCCGAAGTTCATTTAGCGATGTACGATGACGACACTGCCATTTTCACTCAAAACAATTGTAACCGTAATATCATTGATTGGCTACAAAATTATGTCATTCGACTCCAAACCTGGCTTAACCACTGGAAAATTAAGGCAAATGCATTTAAAAGCGCATGCCTCCTCTTTACGAGACAGCGGTGCATAGGAAACCTCCCACATGTCAACATTTTTAATCAGCCTGTCCCCTGGGTTACTGTGTATAAGTACCTAGGGTTAATACTTGACTCTAAATTAAATTTTGCCAAGCATATCCGTTCCGCCCACCAAAAGGCAGCCGGAATGAGAAGCAGTCTAAATCGTTTGAGTTCTCCCAAGAGCAAGCTCGCATTAAGGCACAAGGTTCTGTTATATAAAGTCATTCTTCGCCCCATCATGCTGTACGCTTCTCCCATCTGGGCCAGGTGCGGCAGTTACTGGCCTGAAAAGATTGCACACTTTTCAAAACATTCAACTGCGTAGAGCAGCAAACGCACCTTGGTATATCAGGAACGAAGTCTTGCATAAAGATCTTAACGTTTCGCCTCTTCTTGATCTCCTTAAAAAACAATCAGAAAATTTTTTCAACCGGTTACCACAGATTCCAAATGAATTCATCGGAGAAATCAAGGCTTATGATAATTCTATCCCTAGATCTTCTAAGAGACCTAAAGCAGTCCTTAACCACTCATATCAATACTTCCCAGCTCTAAAAAGGATAAGAACGTCTTGTTATAAATTAGGAAATTCTTACATCACCCGTGTTTTTTATTTTTTTAATGTTATGGTTATAGTATATCACTGTTTTTTTCTTTTGCAAGATTTCATTCACTCTAACTGTCCCCCTCCCTACATGCAAGCTTTTCCACGCGTTTAGTGTGACAGCTTGATCCTATTTTAAACTTCTGCATCTTTTCTTACTTTCTTCCAAGTGGTTATTTAAAATCTCCTTTCAATAACCGCATGCAGTTTTCTAAGGGGTAATGAGTAATGGACTTAAAAATAACATTCTCTTTAATCTTTGATATTAAAGCAATTCCTCCCTTTTCTCCCCTCGTTCCGTCGAGATGCGGCAGCCTGTTGAAAGACGGGGTTGGTTGTCAGAGATGTGAAAGCGAAATAGAAACTAAATCAACTGGATGAGTGGTTTCCTACTCACCGCGTTGTTGCGCTTCACTCATTATGGACTGCTTTATATTTTTATGCAACTTCAGCAAATCATTCTTATTTTTTTTTCACTTATTATGATGAGTGGATAACAGAGTTTTCTTTAAGGTTCCACGTAAATGTATAATCGTTACCGTTTCCTAAGATCAAATGACTGTTGAGAATTTGATAGAAGGCCCCAGTTTAATTGAAAAAGGGTTATAAATTTCAGAAAATACGTACTCCAACGAAGAGAGTATTTTTTCAGCAAAACAAGAAATAAAAAAGAATTTAGTTATCTACGAGGAAATTTTGTGGAGAAAAAAAAATCTTTGTGAGCCGGCAGACTATTTGTCAGATTTTATGATACCTTCTACATACAAATAACCTTGGCTTACGATTTTGCAGTTGTGTTACCTACGATTTTATTAAACATTTTTTATTCTACATTATTAATTTCTTATGTCAACTAAAAATAATTTACATGTATTTATATGCGAAATTATACCCCGACTTACATGGCTATCACTCAGTGGGATAAATTCGTGCTACTATTGTACAAACCCCTAAATACTGAATCCAATTTTAACCCTCTTTTGATTCAGATGAATCACGCATTTTACTCATCATACAAAGTAAAGATGTGTTTCTAGAGAACTAAATTTTTCCAATTTCTTATACCCATTATATTAATCACAGTCACATGCAGCATTTCATTAGTTGTGCCAAGGACGTCTTAAGACTTTTTAAGACCGTGGGTCCCTAGAGAAATGTAGGCTCCATCTATGACCCTTAACAGTAGATAATACATTGTCAAATACTCGTACAAACAGCAACCCGAAACAAACAAATGTTTATGACTTACAATTGCACAAATCATCTCGACCGACTGACGCTCTTTATGGCGTATGGTGGTAGACTTAGGCCTATATATACGTGGATGACGGTCATTACATAATAATACAGTCTTGCCACTGTTGCCAGTTGACTTATGGTCCGAAATTGCCGATTTTCTGGAGAATACAACCGGATATGTGGTAGTGTATCGCACTTCCACGCCACAGGTCCTGGATTCAAATCCCGGGCTGGGCAAGGTCGATTCAGCCTCTCATCACTTCAGTGGGTCGATCAATGAGTACTAAGCTTGCTTAAGAACTGAATACTGGAGGTTTCGCATCAAACTAACCACTTGACCGAAACATCTGCACATGCACCCCACCGCTAAGGTCACGTAAACTGAGACTAACACGGTAGGTCTTGGTCCTCACGGGCTGTTGCGCCACTGAGTTCAGTTCAGTACAAACGGAAATAACATTTTACCGTTACAATTTTTCGAATATTAAGGTTCATTCGAGAACGATACGAGACTCTCACCGAGGCCCTGAGCAGGGCCCAGTTACCCCATGCCTTAAGACGTCCCTGGATTGTGCGTTGTTTACTCCTGATTATCCCAATAATGAGATTTGGTACGGCTCCGGTGGTTTATAGGTGCCGTTTGTGCTTCGTAAGCCTAAGGCTGTGGGTTCGACACCGACTGGAGTAGATAGATTTTGTGGATGTGAAGATCATAGGCACGCATGTCATATGATTATGTGGCCCGCGTAAAAAATCCCTTGAGTATCAATTTGGCTCTGGCACTCTCGTCAAAATTAAATCGTGGCAGATAAGCAGCATCCGATGAGAGCTTGAATTAAAGAAATTAGTTAACAAGAGTCCAAATTTTGTAAGGGAACAGCAACTAGATGGTACTACCAGGAAGTGGCTCTCCCGTTTGGGAACTTGCAGTGTCTGTAAAGGTTGAGTTGCTAAAATGCTGCCCCATTGGGAAAAAAAAGATTTGGTCCTGCAGATTAAATTTAGAATCTAGCCGATTTCTCTCCCTATTTCTGTACGGAATATGTATAACAATTCAATAAAAAAGTATATTAAAGCAAATAATCGGCTCGCCAAAAGCTCTCGTGTAGCTGAACAGTGCGACGTTAATATTCACTCACCAAATAATCGGCTAGAGCATTTCGGAAAACAATTATTAAAATAAAATTTAAGCAATCTTCAACAAAGCAATGTAAAATTGTTGAATGAACAGAGAAATTCTAATTATTCATTAAATTTACACTCAGTATTAGAAATTTTCATTCATTTTTAAAGAAAAATAACATATTAAAAGAAAACTAAGCCATGCAAGGAAAATTAAATTAACTAAATTGCATACGTGAATTTTTTTTTTACTGTGACCACTATTCTGGCTTATTTAAAAAGCGCATTCTTAGTTTTCCTTTCTACAGAAGTTTTAAAAAGTATTATAATGAAAAATATTTTCTCTCTCTCGGAGTTGATAAAAAGAAATAACTGTAAAAGCAAATAATAAAACAGAAAAAATATTAAAATAATTTTAAAAAATACTAATAGATTCCGAGTATACTCATTATTATACAAATTACACAAAGTTCATGAGAAGTTTTATTGAAATTCTTTCTGAACACAGAAAAAAATGTTTATCGATATAGTTAAAAATTTAATTAAAGAACCTAAACAATAGACAATTTTAAAAGCATTGCAAAACTTAATTATGTTTTCCTCTTTAACCGTACACAGGTTTAAAATTAATAATTGGAACTGAACAATCTAAAAAAATATAAAAACTTATTGCATTATGTAGGTGCTATGATATTGTTTTAAATCCCCCCCCCCCGAACAAATTTTAATAACATCAAATGAACAGTATTCCGATTCAACCTTGAATGAAGTTTTATTTTTCGGTGACTCGCTGTCGTAACTTTAGGACCCGGAGGAATAGGAAATGGGTTAAAGAGGAAATGTCCATGACAGTAAGCCGGCATCGAAGAGCGCTATTTTTTCGAACACAGGATACCCAATTCATCAAAACCCGTTGACTCGCTGTCAATGCTCAACAATATGCAAACTTGACATCTCTGACGAAGATAAAGAATTATTTATAACAGAAAATTTTCCCTGAAAAATAATTGTATTGTGAGTTTATTTCTCTTTTATAGTGAGGCGAAGGTCGCTCGGTTTCTTCCATGTGACACGCGATGTAGTCGTCAAAACTTGATGGAAGACTTCTTCATTCGTCAGGAGGACTTCTTGAAATTCTGTCTTAGATTCTATGCCGTGAGTGATTATATCCTAAACATAGTAAACCCTGTGAAAATCTATCGAAAAACTAATTTTGACATGAACAGTTCATACCTTACAATAGGCATTTAAGAACTCTCTGAGAAAATAATTTTCACCATTTTGGAATTTGGAATTTTTTCTTAATCCACAACGTTCATCTGCACCTGATGCTGCCAAAACCATGATTTGAAACTCTAGATTACAAACTTAGTGAAGCCGTTTGTGATTAAAATTTGAACGAATATCTTTCGGTACACACATCGACATAAAATCAAGATGGGCTGTTGCAAGGATATCATCGATACATTCAAAGTCTTGTTTTTTATATGCTTAGATCCATTCATCAGATTGGGAAGATGTATGTGTCCGAAACCCAAGAAAAGTATCAAGGGAGAGATCGTTCTTCTTACTGGAGCTGGTCATGGTTTGGGCAAAGAAGTTGCATGTCGATTAGCAGAATTGGGACCCACTTTGGTTTTGTGGGATATCAATCAGGTAAGAGGAATATGCTGTAACTATTTTTTTTCTGGGAGAGTAAAATTAAAGTAAGTAATGTAATATTCAAAATTAAGTTCAGTTGATAAAACCAAAAATTATAAAAGTAATAAATGAAAATGAAAACTAAGAAATTTTTTTTCTAGGCTAATTCTATCCAAAAGTAAATATGATACAAAACGCCTGATCTCTTGAAATATGAACATGCAATATAAATTTATCATTATTTGATTAAATATTAATGAGCGTAATTGTATATAAAAGAAAAATCTGTTTTGTAAAAACAACCTAATTATTTTCATACTATAATAACTTTAATTTTGATTCATAAAAGGCACAGAAAAGGCTTAAAATATATATTTTACAAATCAACTCTTAAGTTATATCTCTTAAAATATTATTTATATATACCATAATAGAGATATATAATACTCTATTTAGAGATAATGCTGTAAATATATATATATATATATAGTGTTGCATATTTGTAAAATTTTGAAAAATTATAATAAGTTACTCGTACATTAGTAAAACTATTTAATTGTATTAAAAATCATAAAAACGCTAGTTAATACAAAATATAACTATTGTAGTTATTAATATAAAATTTTAGCAAAAACCACAATGGAATAGGAATGCAGTCGTTATACATTGAAAATACTTTTATGTTACAATTTTTTATTATTTGAGGTGCTCTAAACTGTTCTTTAAACTGTACATTTAACGTATTTTTCAACAAAAATTTGAGAAAAAATATGTGTGTGTGTGTGTTTTAAATTTAGACAAGTAAACTATTTAAATACCTCCCAAAATTGTGTTATAGTTTTTTTTTCAATTCACCCTTACGAAGAACTGGTATACCAGCTTGTATAAAAAAAAATGTTATAATAACATATGATGAGTGTCAAAAATAAATTAATTGCAATTAACTGTTGTAAAAACCTCTAAGAAGCATAAAATAATCATATTAAAAAAGTGAAAAACCAATCAAAATTATATTGCTTTTACGCCTTTCATTTCTAAATTAAATACAATTTTTCTAATTTAATTACTAACATTTCCATTCTCAAGATTTTTCATTCTGGTGAAGCAATTGGAGGGTACTTCAACAACAAAGCTGGTGTGTGTTTTGTCTAAAACTACTTTATAAATAATTTATTATTTTTATACTCCACTTAATTTATAAGCTCCATTCAAGTGCTTGTATAATGTTAAAGCTTAATTGCTAATAAAGTTGAGAAACTTAGGAGAAAACAGGTTTTATGTGTTGAAACGAAACACGCGAGTGCATTTAAAAAAAAACCTACATCAGTTTTTTTTTATATATTTTTTATTTGTTTTAAAGAAAAAGCTTTTGAAGAGGTAATTGTTCTTTCACCAATAAAGCCGACTATTCTTTCATTGATTGTTCAAATACAAAAACGTAAGATACGTCTGAGGCCAAAAGAAACTGTTATCATCGAATTACGTTACAATATTATTTATTTCTCTTGAAGATAAATAAATTTTATCCAATGTACACAATTCCACCTACAAAGCCTGGGAAACGTTTTTAAAATTTAATCAAAAATTACCGAAGAAATGAATTCATAAGTTTTGTGAAAGTATGATATTTATAAGTTTATTTTTAGATTCCATTTTAATTGAAAAAAAAAAAACACTGATATGGTAGTATATTAGATCAACATACAGCACACATATTGTGGACATTTGATGAATTAAATTTTAGTTTTTCTTGAGATCTTGAAAAGAAATATTATATATTACAAACACAAATTACAGGGGATATTCAGCTCATTGGATCCTAAATCATATGAAAAACTAAAGTAGTATAGTATCAAAAGATACCTAAAATATTTATTCTTCCATAAAATGTTTCAGCATATGAATATAAATAACACTTTACCGAATAATATTCGTTAGTCATAAGGGTCAAATGAATATTGGTCAATGACGAAAACAAAACAGTATGCGTTTTGCGGTACACAACGGAAAAAATCTGGATCTTAAATATAGTGCGAAATGTTAACGAAAACGTGAATTGTGTGTGGGAAAATAGAAATTACAGCAATTGGGAATTACCTGTATTTATTTTAATAGAAAAACGTTGTTATTACTAGATTCAAACATTCATAACTTTAAAAAAAATAATCTTTTTTTATGGTTAAAATAATATTAATTCTTGAAGGAATTTATTGCAGGGCATAACTTTGGCAGTTGTAGGAGGTTTATTTCACTCTCTTTTTTTATGTTTAAATCGAACGCAGTAAAAAAAATTAAAAGAACAACCATATTTAATATCTGTATTAATAAAGTGGTTTATTGTTTTTAATTGAATCAGATTTGAGTTTTTTTATTAACTGATATAATATTACGGCTCGCGCGCGTAAAAACGATCCTTATTAAATTAGTTTGTAAAAAGCAAACGGTGTTTTTTATACATTTTTTTATCTTTTAGAAATCATATCCCTTGAGAGAATTAATAATTTTGAAACTATACAATTTAATGTTAACTCATTTTATTTATTTTAGGGCTACAACAATCCAAAAATAAAACACGTGAAAAAAATCTCATAACTTAATCATGAATAAATTTTTTAGCGGCATCAACATTTTTTAAAAATTAAATTACATCGGAATTGATTCGTTGTTATGGTATTAGATATTTTGTGTGTGTGTGCGGGAATTTCTAATATAATATATGTTTAATATTTTAGACACGTATTTTTATCGGATAATTACAATATTTTTAAGTCATTAAATCCGTTGAATAAATTATTGTCATAGTTTATTCTTCTTCATGCTGAAAACATTCTTACAACGTTAAGCCCTTTATTAGCATGTCTTTAAAATTCTCATGATGTTTTGAATATAAATCTATAAATGTAATTATATTATCATCAAGAGAAGATACCATTTTAATAGAGTACTTTTACCCCATGTTTTTTCCTTCCCTTTGTTGTGTAGTTGTATTTTTAAAATTAACTAATGGTTATTTCACAGTGTTCGGTGAATCAAGAAATTCAGAAAAGATGTATTAAAAACTAAAATATTAATTTTGTTTTTAATTAAAATATTCATAGGTCTCAATCTCAATATAGTTATATAACAAAAAATAAATAAATAAAAGAGTTTATAACGTCACAGAAATGTCAAGAAAAAAACAAACTGTACAGAACTTAAAAACCCGTGAAGCTCTAGAAGAGTTTTCTGAAACCTAAATCAGTGCTTCGCAAACTTTCAATACTTGCAACCCTATTTTAAATCTTAATTTTCATCGCCCCCCCCTCTTCCATACAATAACAATGTATTGAATTCAAAAATAGCATATTTTGACACTAAAGCCATAATGCGACTTTAATTTCAATCCGTACAAATTATATCAAGATGAGTATTAAATTGTGTATATAATTTTATATATGACAAGCCCATGGGGTCATTAGTAATTATTAAACGTGTTCTTAACTTAGTATCGTTAAAATTAATTATCAAATGTATTATGCAGTACTTGCAGTGCTGACACATTTATAAGTATATTTTATCAGTGTAAAAGCGTATGTATTTTTTAAGTATTCAGAATGTGTTTGGTTTCGCTACCTTTCAGAAAATGAATAATATTTTGAAGTAATCTTTTATTTTCTACTTTTTGATACGCTCTTGCTCTCCCCCGCCAAAGTGTTATTCCGCCCCTTTAGGGGGGCGCGCCCCACAGTTTGAGAGACACTGACCTAAATCTATCGTACTACAAATTAAATTTGAGTCATTTATTATAGTAATTGGAGATCTTTTCAAGATGAAAAAGAAGTTTTGTTCACAACATAAATCCTTTCTGGAACTTGTCCGGGAATAGACCAATATACAAATCAAAAACCATTTTAAACAAAAACAAGAACAAGTCGTACAAAATGTTTAAGTTTTAAAAAATTTAAGTAACATTAAATATTATTATAAAGTATTGAAAATTTAGAATAATTATAAAGTATTGTTTTTAGTCCAGTTCATGTTAATATAGTTTATTACTAATAGAAATATACACAGAGCAAAATAAGTATTTATACTTGATTTGTTTCTAATGATCTCATGAGCTATTATAATTCCGTTAGAAATGTTATTTATGTGTTGTTGTACGTTGAATAGTAGATTATTATAATTCTTATGTTCTTAAAATAGGACTTGCCAATGACACAATTAACCTACAAGTAACTAAAAGAAATATTGACGAAATATTTAAAAATAAATAAAATTTTAACTAAAAGAAACGTCTGCAGGAAGTAGACATCAAAAGTATTTAAAATCTAACAGAAATTATATGAACAATACATCTAAATTTCGCATACTACATTTTGAGATTTTCTTTTTTCCTCAAACAGAAAAAAAGTACTCTTTCAAAACTGATAGCTAACATTTCGTTTCAAGTTATGACTCAGAAGAATAAAGAGTATCGTTAAAATAATTTCATTTTAAACATAATAAAAATAAATTAAAAGTAATTATTATTGCGATTATTATTTATTTTAATATTAAATCATATTATTAGAAAGAAAGGAATTATGGAGAATGTGTTCTGGAGTAAGATTTTAGGATACTCACTCTCTCACACACACAATTTAACGAGATTTTATTGAAATGCGCTAATATAAAATGCTGTTGTCGATACTCAATGTTAAACTAAACCTTAAAACGATTTTAGTTTTATTTTACTGGCAACACATGCTCAACAGGCTTCAAAAAACAGAACTCGATTTTAGAAGAGAAATTTTTATTACAAATGTTATTAAATCAAGCTTTTCGAAATACCGATTTAAAACACGTTTAAAATTTTGGCACAATTCTGTAAGAGTAGAAAAAAGTATAATTTTTTGCAAACAATGTTTTTTCAATTCAGTTTTAAATTATTTTGGGGGTTTTCTCATTTATGACATTTTATAAAGTATATTCACAACAGTTTATCTTATCACTAACTGTGACTTGACAATGATAAGTTATTCCATTACAGACAATCTAAATTAAAATTGTTGGGGGATTTTTATCGCAAATTAAAATTTTGATAGCCAACTTTCTTAAGTTTAAGGAAAGCTGTAATTTTTCAGTTTTAATTCTTAGAATTCCTCTTGTCTTTTTAAAACCACACGATTTATTGTCGATTTTTTATAATTTTAAACAAAATTGTTAAAATAAAAAAAACATTGAATTCATTCATATTATATTGCAATCAAGTATAAATATCAGCAATAAATACTGCATGTTTCATCAAAGATGGTTATAATTAATCTTCTCTATAAAAAGCCCCCTGGAGAAAATAGAGAGCAGATTATATGACCATATTTGGTATACAGACTGTACGTAAAAGGCTTAAGGAATTTTTTTAAAAAAAAGGTTTTTTTTGTTCAAAAATGTCATATTAAATTCATCAAGGTTGGTCATTTGAGGTTTGCGGACCACATCTACCGTATGAACCCCTCCTCCTTGACGTTCAGAATTTTCAATTACAAACCCATTGGAACTAGAACTAAGGGTAGACTCAAATTGAGATGGGCTGATTGTCTGGAGTATGATTTTAAAGTTTTAAAAGTGAGTAGTCGGAATGCAAGAGGGTTCCTGAGAAATCCTTAGCCCACCCTGGTTTGCTGTGTCAGTAGAAAAAGAAAATGTAAAAGTGAGAAATTCCTAGGACATCCATCAATTCTAGATATAAAATAAATCCTCCCAGACAATTTCTTGTTTTAAGACCAGTTAAAAAATCTGGTTTGTCGTGGAAATTATTAAGATGTTGGCCATCTTGAAGAATTCAATGCATGAGATCGCTTTATATACGAAGCATCACATCAGATGCAATCTGCTATTAAACACATTGTCCATCGCTTTGATAGTGTGTATGTACATGATGGTGGCCACATTGAGGAAGTTTCATTGCATCGTCGTGAATTTGATTACCAATTGCTTCACTTAATACATTTGATCAAAACCTGTTTCTTCAAACTGAACTGATTTTATTCGTCAGTACAGGAGTACCGTTACTAATTTCCTTACATTATTTAATCTGTTTCTATGACATGAAGATGAATTGTTTATACACTCATTTACTTTTTTTCATACAAAAAACATTTTTCAATTTTTAAAAAAGTTCTTGGAGTGTATGCACATTTTATATTCCAAACTGGATGTTAGTCACTCACTCGTTTTAGCCACAGGATGGTGTTTATAGGAGAAGCTTAGTTACAAACCTCCTGTATATAGAACACGGCTTCAGATTTATTTTAATTTACGTTGCGAAGCAACATGAGTTGAGTTGTTCACAATTAGTGCTCTTTAGCGCGAATTTGATTTGGATTGTCCTCTTATCATCCCAGAGGAGAGGTTTTTTAAAGAACCCGCACTTACAATCCAGACGACGTCTAATGATGACCTTCCACATCGCGAGTCCCTGTTCGATAGCTACCTCCTTGTGTGTGTGTGTGTGTGTGTGTGTGTGTGTGTGTGTGTGTGTGTGTGTGTGTGTGTGTGTGTGTGTGTGTGGTGTGTGTGTGTGTGTTTAAACAGCGTTCTTATTTGGGGCAGTGAAAGACTTCCTTCAAATGAGTGTTTATTAAACACTAAAAGCAACACACGAAAAGCAACATTGAAAGTAACACGAGGTCTAATGGCGACGTACCTTGTAATTTTAAACAATAGTCAAGTGACGAGGATGACCCTTGAGTTGGCACCACCCCTCTCCAAACTTTCACATTTAACACAATGGCAACAGGCGGACTTAGAGCATCGATAGATTGAACGAGCATCATCCCCTCTGACACGGCGGGTTATTAGTGTCGCAAGGTTTTGAGCTTGCAACTTCAAAACAGTCCCCACGAGTTCGTGATCTCTCTGCTATCACAGCCACAAACTTGGCTTCATATTTAGGGAATAGAGATTTATATTACGTTGTGAATGTTTAGCTTGGAATCTTAATGCCTTAACAAATTCTACTTACAGTTATGCCGAACTTTAAAAAGTTATCTCTTATTTAATTTGTAGTATTTACGTGACATTATGAGAGGTTTACTATTGAGTTATCACAGTTCATAAGCACACCTGTGACTTGGAAGTTATAAGGATTGATACTCAATATCCATATCTGCTTTACAAAGTCGCTTGATTTCATTTTTAGAATAGCAGTTTGTCTCACATATTCAGACTATTATAAATAAAAATGAGGTAATCTGCAATATTTAATTATTTTTAGAAGCACATTTCTCACGGCATTTTCAATTTGGCCTTTAAACGATCAGTAGAGTAAGAAATAATATGCGAAACAGTTTCTGCAAAAAATATTTACACAAAAAAAATTTGAAAAGAAAATTTTTAAAAAGAATCTTTTTTTATTCGAACAAATGAAAGAAAAAAGGAATTTAAATTTTTAATGAGGTATGATTTGCAGAAACGATACTTTTTTTTTATAAGAAAGTATTATTTTGTTATTTTGAGAATAAAACATCATTAGACGTTTTGATAAACTTACCTTTGCATTGAGAAACTTGTTTGAAAAAAGTTTTCAACTGAAAAAAAATCGAATTTTTGCATAATATTCTAAGAATATAATATTTTTATCAATCATTCGTATACAATTGAATAATCACAATGTGATAATAAGGAATTAATTAACGAAAAAACATTCACACGGTTTTCCAACGCACATATACTAAATTTAGAACCGTTAATTGAGGAAGCTTGATATTTAGCTGTTGACGCATATCAAAAATTCTTTGGAATAAAAAAAAAGATATATAAGGAATAATTGAAAACGGAAAGAAAGAAAATTTAAAATATAATTATTCTTTCATGCCTTTCAAGGATAAATTTTTAAAACTGATATTTGAATAGCATGAAAAAGTAACTGGGAATATACCGCTACAATTATTATTATGAATGCGATTTAATTGCAAAGAAATTAATCATTCAAAATAACGTTAACTTAATAATTTTTGAGTAATGACATCTTATTTTCTTATTTCAAGTCATTGTAAATCAAACGAGAGGCTTACGTTTTAATTTATCAGCTATAATTTCGAGGGAAAAAATTTGAATTTTTTCTCTCGAATTTGTTTTAGGAGGTGACATTGTACTGATCTTAATAGAGAGATTTCATATTAATAGAGAGATTTCAGAATTTTAATTACGCCCCCTGAAGCAACAAGAGAGCTATTGACGATGAACTTTGTAATTTTGAACCAAAGTCAAATGAAAAACGATGAATCCTGAGCGAATGCGTTGGAGAAAAAGAGAGAAAAAAGGAATATATATATATATAATGTGAGGGGAGCTATTTCTAATTATTGTTAAGCACTTTCTTTCCCCCTCCTCTTCTCTCTTTCTATCTCTTTTATCTCTCTTTCTCTGCCTCTCTTGCTTTCTCTTTTTCTCACTCTCTTTTCCCCCTCTGTCTTCTCACTCGATCGTTTGAGCCTAGTTCCACTAAAGACCCGCCATGTAAAGGGCTGATGCACGTTAAATCTGTCAGCTTCAAAGTCTTCGTTAGCGTGGTGTGGTTGTTTGGAGAGGGTTGACAGCTCAAGTGGCATTCTCTTCACTTGTTCGATGTTCAAAATTACGAGCTCCGTCACCAAAAGCCCTTGTGCTGCTTTATTGAAGAAGTTAATATATATATATAACTCTCTCCCTTTCTCTTTTTTTCTCGTTTTATCTCTCTCTCTCTCTCTTCTGTGTGTATGTGTGTGTGTGTGTGTGTGTGTTCATAGTCTTTTGTATTAATACTCATTGTCAAAAATAACAATAATACATATATTATATACTAATACAACTATAGTTTTTTAAGGTTAGACTGGATTAAAATCTTAGAATAAGAATTATATAATGTCTCAAAAATAATTTCTTATTTAACATGTGATCTTGGGTATTATCTCTCTATTGATCGCAGCAAGTCAAAATGCGTGTTTCAGAGATTCTCAAATAAATTTTACAATATCAAAACGACAAGTTTTTTTAAACAATCTAACATGCATTTTGTTTATGTTACATTCATTTTATTCACTTTTTTTATTAAAAATAAGACCTTGTAAAATTTTTTTCAACTTCGATAGCATTATTATTTGCCTTTTAATGAATTGACGAGTTGAAACTTAAACTGACAAACAATTTTAATATATAAAGAAAGCAAAAAAAAAAAAAATCGAAATATTAATAAGCAGGAAAAATATCACAGAATTCTATGCTTTGGCTTAAAAACTTGACATTTGAGAAGTTTGCATTGCGTTCTCCATGTTTTCCTTGTCAATAAAAATAGAGCTTGATTTTACTATGAAATTTCATTGTTTCTTTATTCAACATTTTTTCTCAACTCTTATTCTTACATAATAATTGCTTTCTCACTGACATATAATTATTTCCTTTTCTTGTAATCTTTTGCATGCATATCACGTGAACAGCTTCAATCTTTTGTACGTTATACGTATTAAGTAAATTAAAGTAAATGTTTTAATTATTCTGTGTATTATCCTTTAATTATAAAGGTTTTAATTCTCCTATAAAATGCATGAGTCACTATCTCTGTTACGTCGTAATATTTTTTCAATCATAAAAAATTTTGATTTACTTTACTTTAAATATCTAACGTTAACCTATTGATTCCTCAAGCCCTTTCGAAATATTTCTGCTAAAAGTTTTCCTGAAATATCATAAAATCCCACCGTATAGCGCGAACCTATACTTTAAAGCTGCAATTTTTAATTTTTAGTTATATTCACCGTATAATGCGCACCCCCTTTTTTTCGAAGAAACCTGAAATGTACGAGCACAATTCTCTTATATTGTGAAGTCATTTTTTCCAGGTATTATTCCAAGATTTAGAAGAAAATTAAATACTTCAAGAACTACAGCCCTTTAAGTTCATAAGGAATGCATTTTTTTTAAAAATAAACAGCATTTTCATGCCTGTAGAAGTTTGATTTTTTTTTTCTGTATGCTCATCTTCTCTTTATTCTTAAAGCTCTCATTTTTATACCCGGCATATAACGCACACCCTTAAATTTCAATCTTATTTTTTGTGTTCAAAAGTGCGTGTTATACGCCGGATTTTACGGTACATAGAAATTTGTTTCAGGGCATTACAAATAGTAGTAAGATTTAAAGATCCAAAACTTTTCTTCGTCCCTTTGAAGGGCATGGTGGCTTAATGGTAACAGTTAAATAATGACTCGAGTTCCGATTTCGCCTAAAATCTTTAGTAGGAATAATGAAATCTGCTTTAGTTAATTCATATTGTTTTTAATTTACGTCAAATAAGAGAGTTATTTGAGACAAAACTTGTAATTTTCAACCACCATCAAGTGATGAGGACCCACTCTCCAAATTTCCAGACCACGCCTACGGGAGGACTTTGAACCTCGAAAGATTTAAGATATCCGACTACTTGCAACAACTTTTTTTCAAAAATGGAGATATGGGGATTTTTTGTGGTTTTTATATTTTAAGAAACATATGTAAATTAAGAAGAGGAAAAGAAAATATATATATATATATTATTGCTAAAATGAGAAAAAATTTGTAAAAATTTTCAAAAACTACGTAAAATAAAACTACATTTTGCATAAAAAATTTAAGAGCAAATTTTCAATTTTTCAATTTTAATGTGTTGTTTTGCTATTCATTTTTTAGATGACCTTCAGGATAAGATACATTTTAATTTTTACAAAACTCTAACACACTTTATACTAGTTATTATATGAAATTGTTTAAAAAATAACAATATAAAATATAAATATAAAATATAAATTGTTTGATTATATTCACGTAAGGGACTGTAAATTTTGTAATAAAAAAGTGATTGATAAACCTGAAGGTTAAAACACTTCTACTATTACACAGAACATACATAAAAAATTTCAGTTAATTATTTTCAAAACTTTTTGAGCAATCGCTGCCCTTAGTTGAGCATTTTCAAAAAAAGAGCACATTTCGAGTAAAGCGTATTTTAAAGTATGACATCTTGCTTAAAGTAGTGGACATAGGCTTTTATTAAAACATTTGTAGTTTTTATTCTAGTGAATGGAAAATAATAATCTTGATATTTTTTTAAGCTAATAAGATGGCCTATAAACTAAAATCATAAGAATTTTTTTGTCAATTTTTGGCAAACTTCACAATTTTCGGGTAGTCGGATACCCTAACGTGCATCAACCCTTCGACATGAGGGGGAGGGTCGAGGGCACTCGATAAAGTGGACAACTATTTCGCGATCATATCCACTTGGGTACAATTATCATCTGCTTTAAATTAAAGATCTCCAAAATTCTCACGTATTGTGTTGATAAGTGACAGCAATAAACTGATTTCATTTAC
This sequence comes from Trichonephila clavata, assembly GCA_019973975.1. NCBI lineage: Eukaryota > Metazoa > Arthropoda > Arachnida > Araneae > Nephilidae > Trichonephila > Trichonephila clavata. Next base: position 5,640 of record BMAO01022414.1, on the reverse strand, counting down.
TGAGGGCGTATTTTACGAGGTCTACAGCAGCAGCCCTGTGATTCAGTTAAAAATATATTAATTCAAACATATCAAATGCGCATACAATGAAATTGAGCCGAGCGATTGCACAACCATTAAAATAAATTAATATAAATTCTTAATAATTAACCTGATTAATTATGAAGAATGAAAGCATGTAGTTGATGTTAAAAAATCTAACTAAGTCCTTACGCTATACCACAACTATAATTTTCCTTCTAATGACATTTATAATTTCCTTCTCTTGATTTTGTAATTATGTATATAATCTGCATTACACACGGAGCTATTTACAGTGTAATATGTTTAACGCGAAAACGCTAAAGACGAAATATTGGTTAACACGAAAAAATACAACGGTCCCGACAACTTATGTATTTTCATGCATTTTTTTTCTTTTAACCTGAAACGAAAATCACTTAACACGAAAAGATTTTCCTTCTGTTAATGAATAACATATGGAAAACACCAGCCTCGAAAGCGAGATTTAAGAGGGGTGGGAAATGAAAGAGAGGGGATTTCACATGTCTCGTGGAACATTAATACCCCCTCGAAATAACCTTTGATAGGAGTCAATTTTGTTTGTCTAAGCTACCCCTTTACCCTCTCCACCCCCTAGAAACGCCTCATAAATACATCTCATTCCTCATCAATTGGCTTTGGAATTCGGTGACGAGTACATCGCAGTGTGAGTAAAAATCGAACAGAGTTTGGTTTGCGTTTTCTTTACTTTTTTATAAACGTTTTCTTTTTCGAGAACAATGGCAGAGGATCAGGTGGAAAGCAAACTGCTACTTTGTTTAAAATATAGAGGTGAAATCGGAACCTTTTATTTAAAAGTTGTTAATATGATTAATGAATTTTTGTAATTTTCAACTTAACATATATAGAGCAGATATTTTTTTATTTGTTAGTAAGAATCAAAAACTTAACTTTCGTTGTAGGTATGTTAATTGTTTCTCTAACTTGCTTCTTGGAAAACTATAACTATCTTTCATTTTTAAGAGTTGGGTTAAAGAAAACTTACGTAGTAAGAAGTACGACTCACACTAACGTGCAAACTGGAAGTTAAAACTCTTTGGAAAATTATACAAAAAATAAACTATATTGAATGTAATGACAAAATTATATTAATTAGAAAATAATTAAATAATTTAATCAGCAGAAAGATTTTATTCTAGAAAAAACACTGTTGAAAATATCGTTTTCGTATGTCTGTCGTATCTTGGAATTCTAGAAATAGAAAAAAGTTTGAATATGTTTCGATTAAAAATAGAACTCTCTGTCCTCTTTTTATTCTATATCTCGATATTTATTTAAGTATTTTTTATGATTAACTTAAAGCATCCTTCTACCACATTTAAAAATGCTTAATAAAATAAGTTCACAAATTTCCAATAACTATGAGAAGTTTTGTATATGATAAAAAAGCGATACTTTTTGAAAAAATAACCAGTATATTTATGGTATGTGACTACCCACAATTCGCCTTTTGGTGAAAATTTTCAAAAGTTATTTTATGTTTTTATTTTATAGCCCATACATTTAAAATTCCAAAAACATTCTATTTTTATTTATTTTTTTATTTTCGATATTTAGAAGCAAAGTTATAGCATAATTAGTAAACCGGAAATGTAGCTTACAAAACTGGAAGTAGATCCTTATACAAATTTTTAAGATATTGAATTGAAATTTTCAAAACATTTTTTCATTTAGTTCTATCTGTGTTATGAATTAAAATCTAATCTGTGCAAATATTTATGAACTTTATTGCTTTTTTATGAAAAAAATCATTAGCTTTATTTTTAAAAAATCGTGTTTTTCAATAAAATTTGACATATTTAAAAAGCTCTTTGAAAAGTATTACAAATCTTTTAAATTCTAACACATATAATGATATTATTCATGTAATGTATAAATATTATTGGAATACATTTATTAGAATTTCGTGTAACTGCAATTTTTTATCAAAATTTTTATAAAAACGACAATTGTTATCGTCTATAAAACTCTCTAGAAAACAGCAAAAAGTTTTTAAAAAGTCCGAATTAGTTAAACGTGAATTGTCTAAAGAAGAAATGCCTAAATAAAGAATTGTCTAAAGAGGCTAAAGAGATCTTGACCTATAAATATGGTGAGTTTAAAAAATGGACAATTAGTAGAAAATTTTTATACTGTATTAAAATCTTTAAATGCAGTTTCTGAGAAACTATGTTTTTCAATTTTTTGCTTCACGGTAAAGTTCACTACAGGGTTTCTTTTTAAGATATTAAATTGAAATTTTCAGAAAATATTTTATTTATTTTATCTTTAGTATAGACTATGATCTAATCTCTGTGTATATATTTATGTATTTTATTGCACTTTTTGTGAGATAATAACATTAGATTTTATAAAAAACTGAGTTCTTGCATAAAAAATGACATATTTCAAAAACTTTCAAAATTATTACAAATTTATAGTTTTAAGCACAGATAATGATATTACAGGGTGCGGCAAAAAAACTCGGACAAATTTCTTGCCTCCTAGAATAATTAACAAATTTCCTTTTAATTGGTATTTCCATGTTTCTTTATCCACCACTTTAATAATAAAATATTTTTTAATACATTTCTTAGTTTGTACTTTAATTTATGTGTTTTTGATAATGTCGAGCAAAAGGTCTGCTATTTTAGAGTTGTTTCAGCAAAGCAAACGAAAAGTGCGAAGTCGTTCATTTGCTTATTGTACCTCGGCAAACAGTGTTTGATGCCATTTGCCGTTTCAAAGATCTTGGCAATAATTGTCGACCTCCAGGAAGTGGGCGAAACGCACTATAAACACTTCAATGAATCGTAAGGCCATCGAAAAGCGAGTCCAGAGGAATCCGATGAGAAAATTACCCGTGACATGAGAATATGTGTCAGATCGGTGAGACGAATTGCAAAAACAGAGCTTGGACTGAAGCCTTACAAGTTGCGAAAATTTCAGCTCCTCAATGAAAGAAACAAACTGGTACGAAAACTTTTGAGACGGCCGCAAGTCAGCGATGGGAGAGATTCCATTTCACTGATGAGAAGCTCTTTGCGGTTCAACAAGTTCATAACTCCCAAAACGATTGAATCTGGTCTGTGGACGCTCCAAGCATTCGGCAATAGTTGAAAATCGCCAATGTCCAAAGTCGGTCATGGTCTGGGGCGGAATTTGCGCAAGTGGTAAAACTCCTTTGATTTTTGTGGAAGAGGGCTTTAAAATCAATCAAAAAGTGTACCAGAGGGACATTCTTGAAGCTGTTGTACTTACGTGGGCCCAAACGCATTTCGGAAGTGCAAAGTGGACGTCTCAATAAGACTCTGCACCAGCTCACAAGGCCAAAAAGACACAAGAGTAGTGCAAGGCAAATTTTCCAGACATGATATCATGTGAAGAATAGCTACCCTACTCGCCGGATCTCAATCTCATGGATTACAGTGTATGGTCCATTTTTGAGTCCAAAGACTGCACTAAAACATACAAAACTTAAGACTCTCTAAAGCAATTCTTTCTGCGGGAATGGAATAGATTAAAGGTAAAAGACTTGAGGCTCATTGCTGAAAATTTCTGCAAGCGTTTGCGCCTCTGCACGGCTGCAAACGGCGGTCACTTTGAAACCAATTAAATTTATTTGTTAGTACGAGTGTACTCTTATTGTTATTTGTTATATTTTGTTAATTTTTAATTTTTTTATAAAGTTGTTTAAAAAATTGTTTGTTCGGGTTTTTTCGCCGCACCCTGTACTTATGTACTGTATAAATATTATTTGAATATATTAATTAGAATTTTCAATACAAGTCTTACCGTAACTGCAATTTTTCACTAAAATTTCACTCAAAATTTCCAATATAGCCAAAATTATTTCTAATTTTGAGGAAATTGTACTTGAACTCCTAGTTTTATGCCCCATTTCAAATAAAAAAATGTTTATTTAGTTGAAAATTTATATATTTCAAAAAAGGTGCTCCGAAGGAAGTCACATACCTTAAGCTTTATGATGGTTAGAGAAATTAAGACCCGCAGAAAAATTAATTCTATGTTAGCTGTTTTTAAGCTATGACTAAATGATCATTTATTTATATCTCACTTCAAAGCTTCGCGAGGGCTTTCATATTTATGAATACCATTTTTTTATATATCTATATGTTCTTTCTAAGGTACACTGACCTAGAAATCAAATAGAACAACGGAATTAACTTTCATTTTCTGAAAATATTGCATTGCTTTACATTTCCATTTATCATGGGTATAAGACCATTAAATAGCTGAATATGACAGAATAAAAAAAGATTTCGATAGACGAATACAGAAATCTATGCTAAAGAATATAAACATAAGACTAAAAAAGTGTGAAAGCTATTGACCTGAAATCAGTCTTGTGTAGACCAGACAAATAATTTATTCTTAAAAAAAGTTGTTTATGAAATCTGAATGGGACATTCCTTCACATATTTCTTTATTCGCTTTTCAGACGCTTAAATATTCAATTATATAGTGACAATGGCTGAAAAAAAGATTTTGTATTCGTAATGCTAATATTATATCCTTTTTTTTCAAGTTCTATCCTCACTAACACTCTTTTAATTCCTACGAAAAGCAGTTTAAAAATTTCTAGAATTTTTAAAATCAAAATGAAGCAAGATAAAGGGTTTTTATATGTGTTTATTTCATAATTTTGCTTCTATTTGTTAAGGAAAACAATTTTAATTTTGATTTTCATTGATTGGAAATTGGATACATGGTAAGTTTCAATGAGTATGTATGATAACAGAAGATAAATTTATAGATTAAAATAGAGACCCTGTTTTAAAGAAAGTAATGTACACAGTGCTTGAACAAAAGAGATTTAAAGAGTTTCTATTAGTAGACAATACTCTTATAAATTTTTATAACTCAACACAATCTTAAGTATACATAGATGGCGAGATGCATTGTATTATTTTTCTCTTGTTATCAGGTTTGTTATTGACAGAAATACCTTCATAAATATGAAATTATTTTCTACGGCAAATTTATAATTCCTCCAAGAAAATGTACTTGATGGTTTAGGAGGTCGCATGGGAATTATTATTCTATTTTATTTTAAGTAAATTAAGTGTAATTTTAATTATGTGACTTTTAAGGAAATTTTTAAAAGAATTACTTTTTTTTCGTATATATTACTAGCTATTATGATTGATAAACAAACGAATTAATTAGTAAATGTCTTAACAAATTGTTAATACTGTTAAATTTTATTTTAAAACAAAAAGCTTCTTTCAATACTGATTTCCATTCAATATATATTTAATTATTCTGAGGTTCTGATTTTTAAAAAAATTGTAATTAGATTCTCACAAAAATATTTCGGGTTTTTTTTTCTACAACTCTTTTATATAAGAACTATAACAAGAATTTGTAACAGAGAGTTTTTTGAAAAAGTACTACTTATTTTAACAGACATTTTTAGATGTCTTTTAAGTAAACCTCATCTATACCAATTAAAGAAATAATAAAAATGGATGCACAATATTTGCGTAAAATTCTCGGGGTACTTACGTATTAGCTTCACTGAAGACAAATTGGCGCCAGGTGAATCGCTCCATTTTCCACCAAAGTCTCACTGTT